>LUCH01003320.1:0-22406 GCA_013368495.1 Paragonimus heterotremus | reverse complement strand
TGTGTTTCTTTCCGGTAAACTGGGGCCTCCAGTGTTCCGGCAGGTTTGGGGCTGATTTGGACATCCAGGAACGCTGGTTGGTTGTTGGCTTCAATTTCCATTGTAAACTGTTTCATTCTGATGACTGCTGCGCGCAATGGATGTATTCGAAACTTCTAACTTACACCGAAAACGTTTCGATCGTTTTGGATGGCATATCGGCGACGACGGACAACCACTAAACGATCAGTGTTATCTCATGCGTTATTAAACCATATTCAGTCTTGTGGTTGCATGCACCATCTGACCTAACCGCTTTCGTTATCCTTCTGATGTATTATATCATTTGCATGTTCTTCGACACTGTCTTTGTCTGCTGCTGATACCTCATTTTTTTGATTCTTCCCCGGTTCGTTTTTCATTTGTTCAGCCCAGCCAATCATCGCTCGTCTGTCCGACCCGTCTTCCTTGCTTTTGCGGCCGCGTCCCAGACCCCCAGTGAATCAAGTGATCGCAACTGTTGCAGCCCGCAAGAACATTTCCCTCCAATCACTGGATCTCAGTGCTGCACTGAATTCTGTCCAATTAAATGGGCCTATATTGACGACCACAAAGCGTCCGCATTCGTCATCCCCCGACCGGAACGACAGTGGTCGACGGAACGGAACAGAGTTGGATGCTGTCGAATTGATCAACGGAACGGGTGGCCAAGACAGTGCCTCACCACCACCCTGTAAGAAGCAAGCAATCGGGGTTAATGCCAAATGTCCTAATCTGACTGAAACTAGCAACGGCCTCCTAATAGACGACGGAACAGACGACCAGGTCAGTTGCACGATCATTCAATGTTCGTTTGGTTTTATCCTCTGTCAAAGCATGTGGCCAACTAGAACAAGGTGGATGTATTGGCACTCGTCTCACTTTTGTTCGATACTTGCCTCGATTCGTTTCCACCAATCCTGTAGACAACTAGCCAGCTATTTTGCGGTGATATGCTGAGTGCTCATAGAAATGAAACCGGATTTCAACTCAGAAGACCGTCTAAATTCCGTCATATTTAATTCATCGTGCTTATCCGTTCTAACTTATTCTGATAATTTTCCAAACGCTCCTTCGGAGTTGAATAGAAGACGTTTTGATTGTTCGTCCTTTTGCATGAATTTAACAAGTACTGAGCCGTTTCTTTTCAGATTTAAGACTTTTTATGTTTCCAGGTTTGTCATGCACGCGTTTCATTTCGAAGATCAACCGAAGCCATCCTAACTGTTTTAAAGTGCCTGCTAACATCTGTTAAGTCAGTGTGCATGTTCTTGCTATGAGTATACTTCTTTGATCAGGAATGTGTGTGTGTTCTCATGCGATTTGGTACTGTTTGTTGAGGATTCCACGTCCTGTAACCTCAGCGCGACATCCGTTCAGTCGGTTTGAAGCTAGTGCATGATTCAGTCCATGGTGCATTTGCACGCATGCTAACTCTGAATGTAAAATGATTACCCAGACCCGCTCTTAATTGCACGTATCATCCTAGAAACCCAACATATTTCTATCTCAAATATGCCCGATTTCGTCATACGAAACAAGTAGCAACCTCTCCTTTTCGGTCTTTCGTCGTCAGACTAAGTACAACATATGTGTAGGGATTCGATGGGATTGGTAGATGTCATACCACTAAATATAGATGTCAGTCAGTAGTATCTGTCCGGTTTCAGTCATGTGACTTGGTTACATAACATTGATCACGTAAGTTGTAGGAACTTTGTGAGGAAAGCGTCATATCTATGCACTCATTCTATGTTGAGTTTGTGTGCACAGCCATTGGGAGTCCAGTGTCTTGATCAGCCGTTTTTGAGTGCACATTGGTGGTGAGTGTAGGCGAATTGTAATGACCACTGTGATTCCCAGTGTACGACTTTTGACCTATCTCGTTTGTATCTCACATATTCGGTAGACTGACTTGAACGTATCTGTTGGATTGATTCGATGTTTTGACTCGATCACAGACGAACGGCGCCTTTTCGATCCTCACGTTAGCTACGTAGGTTGGTGCTCTCGAATGCGTTCGGCTAATTGCCGTGTTGTGTGGCCTGTGTAGCTTGTCCGACGAGAACAAACGAAATGATGGACACAAAAATAGACAGCTGGGAGCGCAACAGTGATGTGATGGTAAACTGAGCACGTAGTTGGGATTCGAAGTATGTTTTATTGATTACCACATTATGCTTCTTGATTACGCTTCCAGCAACGCTAACCCTTGAAGGATAGGGAAATATAAACAGACTTTTTGTCTGCAGTTTTTAGTTTATCCGTTCCAATGTTTATTAGCATATTCTCATGAATAAATCGTTCCGGATACCCATTATCAATGAATGTATTAAATGTGAACTGTATGTCCTTATCAGCTGTGTCGCCCAAGCATATTTTCGTAGCTCTGTCTATCAGGCATGGGATTAGATTCGACATTTTTCTTGGTGGTGCAAATCTATTGAAGTTTGTATACTGGCCCGTTCAAGTTGCCTTACTGTACGTTCTATCGTACCATCTTCGCGACTAGACATCAGCACGTCTAGGAAAGCTATATCTGCGGGTGATTCGAGTGCTAGAATTAGATGAATGCTTTTTATGAACAGAGTTGAAATAAGACAGTATCTCACTGAGGCTTTTAGACGCATCTGTTACACAGATGGTATCATCTACATAACGCTTATAAAGAATGACTGATTTTGTTTGGTCAGCTGATGAAACTGTCCATCGAGCTGTAGGTTTCATTATTGGATGCCTCCACTACACTGCTAACCCACATACTGCTGTTTATGTTTCCCCTCTATCCTTCCGTTTACAGGACGGACAACACTTCTGAGTATCTGAAGCAAACAATTTCCCCCGGTCTCCCCAAAATGTTCTTCAGTGCGTTCGATTGAGACAACCGAACATGACGGCTGCTATCAAACGATCATGATCAATCCGTACGAAACCTTTTTTCCATCCGTCTTCATTGTCCATGTGTATCCTGTGTTTTCTTGTATCTAGGCTTTTCCATCGTTCAGGCCCTCTTCAGTGCTGTTTATGCTCAGACGGCACTTGCCTTCGTTTCAATGTTTCTGCCTTTGGTTACAAATGGAAACTACGGGCGTGGTGTGCGAACTCCCTCTCGACTGACAGGCTGACACCCTCTAAAGCACGTCCGTGAGACTACTGCCATGACTTGTTCTGGTTTCGACTGCCTCCTTGCATGCAGTTACTGTCCTTGTCTGTTTTCCATCTTTTATCAACTGTTGTTGCTCATGTCGTCGCTACTTTTGGTAGACTTGTACACAAAATGCCACCGTTATGCATTGCTCTGGGCTCCTGTTCATTGTGTATATGTGCGGATATGTGTGTGCGTGTGGTTCATATATACAGAGGTAAATTGGCAGTCCTGCTTGCTGTCACAATTCGATCGTCGGCGTTTGCAGTGACACTCACCTGTGCTGTTCTAGTAATACTCTCGGTCTGTTTCCTCGATTGTTCTGCTTGTTGTCCTCTCGGATCTGTTTGTCTTTTTCTCGCCTATGACCACAGTGAACGGACTATTGTTCGACCCTGTCGCAGTGGGTTCTTCCCACTGTTTCCCAACTCTTTGTATCTACGCTTTTCATCGCCTTCTCCTTTACCATTCATTAAGCACCCGCGGGCCTATCTGCCTTGTGTTCCAAATACATACTAATTGGTTTCCACTAGAACAAAATGCACGAATATGCTTCCGATTCTCCTATTCAGACACAGTTAATAGCCAATCAATCCGATTTGGGCTAGATTGTGAGGAGTTGTAATCTTGTTGTGTTCACTCATCCCTCTGGGCTCGTTCCAGGCAGATTTGTCGGTTCAATCTCGGCCGTCGACTTAGTACCTGACTGCTTGAACCATGGGAATCCAGTGATTTTTTTATTGTCATATATGCTGATTACGGAGTTTGTAACCCAGTGGGCATTACGTCGACCATCAACCTTAATTTCGTAGGTTAAATATCACAGGCGTTTTTACGGCTTATAATTCACGAGTTACTCATGCAACCGGCACATGTTTAATGTGGCGGCCTGGAGTTTTATTGTATCACTTACACCACTAGTTCGTGCGATTTGTGTGGCTGTAGAATCTGGCCTCCTGTTAAAAATGTTTTCCTTGTTTAACCATAGTTGCGTCGTACCGGAGATAACCGTCTGAGACAACATTAGTTAAGATTGTCAGCCTGAATGTTCATAAAAAAACCAACCACATATTGTCCGTAATGGCCTCCCCAGTTTCGACTACGTGAACTATGGGGTTCATGCGCAAATCTTATAGGAATGTACAATCTCGATCAGGCCACTCAACATGAGACTGCGAATGTGCATGGACATAGTTTAGTCAGCGATCCTGTTTCAACCGTTCTCCGTTGGTGGCGCCTACTCTACTCCTCTGAAGATGGCTGTCGTCCCATATTATCATGGTGGACAGTCGCTGCTGGCGTGCTCATTACTTTCTTGGCATGCCACTAATTCGGTCAAAATGTGTTTGCGAAGACTTCTATGCATTAATTACGTTGTGTGGGATCACACCTGAACGCTTCACAGTCAACGGATCACAAGTCGCTCGCGCACAGGGATGGCTTGCATTAGCTGAATGTGTCAACATTTTGATGAACAATTGTGCATGCACATCGCATTGATTTCGGAAACGGTTGCATGCCATCCGTAAATAGTTCTTACGTAAGATCGAAATACTGTACCACAGAAGTTTGTATACCTACATTAATGGTGACATGCTTGTGCAATAAGCGTCATTGTGCAACATACGGAAGATTTTAACAGTTCACTACAACGCAGCTTTACATCTTCTGCTGACAGTTAGCCTGCTAGGGTGGTCGAAATATGCTCCAGTGTTTCGATGAAGTAGTTTAATCCATGTAGTCTATCTCGTCTGTGACAAATCATGGTCTCGTAATGATGTGTTATCAGTAGCTGCATGTCATATTCCAATTTAGAAGAAGTATGTTTCATAGTGTGGTGATACAATTCTCTCATCTTCATATGCTTCTATGAGATCAGTAACCAAAAGAGGACTTGACATTAATCAAAGTTAATAGGCGCATCGTCTTTCTGAAGTGCGTCCGTTGTGAGGTTACACAAATACGTGTTTTCAGCGTTGGACCGTCTCTGTGGTTATAGCTCTTTGCCGCAAATCACTATCCGCAAGAATGCCAGCGTGTTCACAACACAGACCTAACCGGGTGTCGTCGCTTGCTCATAAAGAATTTACTCAAACCAGTGTGATAATTTCATCTTTTTAGTAGTTACTGACAGAAAGTGATTGTCAGCCGACATCCCAGTTCCCCCTTGACGGAGCAGCTAAAAGGGAACACAATAGTGTGTGCTAGGACCAGTTGAAAAAAATGAGCTGTGAGCCAGTGTTGCTTTTATAAACTGTTTATTGTGGAAACTGACGAGTACACCAGAATGGATGATTTCCTGGAGTTTGGGTGGCTTGTTGCGTGGAACCTGATGGCTTGAATGCTGGGGAAGCAGGTCCCCATTCCGTCTAATTGGGAAGTAAACTTGTGTCACGGTGTGGGTAGGTGACGTACGTACGTTGTTAGACACCCAAGTGATGGGTGCCGTTTTGTAGAGAAGAGTACACTAATGTATGAAGCCCCGTGATCACGTCCATTTGGATCCACTAGAAACCTGCTGCGGTGTCACTGCCAGAGGCGCTTCGGCCTACTACTCTCTGATATTGGACCCTCGTGTAACGACCCGTTTCAAATTTTGCATCATAAACAAGCCTTTTGGAGTTGTCAGTAGGTATATTAGATAGAGAACGAAATTCACTTCCTTATGCCAGCACATTGTGAGGGTTTTGCCATTCGTTGTTACACACTTGTGGGGTCCATTTTCTTGGAAGACGGTGCTCCCCTGTATGCGTCACACGAATGCGGTTGCTGCTTCGTGGATTGCATGTGTTAAACTAGTCAATCTGCAGTTCTAGTCTAATCTTAGTTGAAAATTAGTGGGGCGTGCTCGTTTCTGGAGAAAACAGAGGTGTCAAGATGTTGATTGTGTTTAGGTTGATTGTTTTTGTAAGACGGGGAAGGCGTAAACTGAATCCAACTATGCTTGTTTCTCTACACACGAGCACTGTGAGGACTGGAGAAATCCCGTTCACTGCCAACCAGTTTCGAAAGCAAACCTTCCAATTGTAACTGTTTCGGTGTCGTGCAATAGTTTTTAAAGTACACAAGTACTCCTACATTATTTGTGATGTTCTGGTCTTCATTCAGTGCGAGTTTTTTAACGCTGAAAGTATGTTCGCTGTGTTTAAAAGGAAAGCTGTAAAAGGCGCAATTACCCTATAATCTTGCGAGGTTTCCATATAAGCAGTTACTACGGTCAGCTGCTTTGACGGCCCGCTCATCCTTTTGTGTTCTTCGTTGTGTTCCGTCCTCCCACATTCATATTGAGTCTGGACAGGTATGACCGAACAGTCTGTCAACTATGTGAAACCTGTTCGCATCCTTTCGAAACATCAGTCAGGCGTTAAAACATTCCTATCATCGTACGAGAATACCTTACTTTACAAGGTCACACGCGCTGAGGTTTCACCGAATTCGTGGCGTTTAAGAATTTTGTTTTACTGAACAAAGGTCCCAAGTACTACCGTATTAAACAAATCGTTAGCTTCGTGTGTTCTGACCTACAGATTCACCGTTTGCACATATTGAAATATTGGCCGTGGCGATCTGTGTGCACTGTTAGAGAATGGATTACACCATTCGTTTCTTTTTTCATGTTTGCCGTAGTGAGCAGTTTGTCTTCAGCGATCCATTATGAGGTTAATGGACTCGCGGCCATATTCGATTGTTAATCACACGACGAATGACTCGAACCCGGCTGCTGCTTGGATTTATGCAACCTGACAGTATTAAGCCTACATGCTGTGAACAACTTGTGGTCAGCTGGAACTTTTCACCCAACCACGGCATGTGTTTCAGATATGCTCATGGTAAGTATAGTTCGGACAAGCAGAAGATTGCTGAGTTTATGAGAACGTGCATTCGGAATCGGTTATGTATCCATCCCTAGCCATGTGGAGTAACCTTGCCTCACTCAGTAACCAAGTCGAGGACCATTGTTCAGGTAACGCCTTGATTGTTGTTTTTCTTGTCATGTTTTTATGGGCTGGAAAAAACGCATAATAGCTAGGTGAAGTAATTCGTATACTTTCCTGCAACCCAGGTGGTTGCGACTTCGTGGTCCAGTTGATCAGTGTCTGGACTGCATTCCGTCGCTCATTCACGAGTCGCAGGTTCGGTTCTCCGGCATTCACGGTAGTGCTGAGACCCAACAAAGTCGAAAAGGCTGTCCACTACTTCGCTACTGGTCACTGGGACTACCTGTTTGCAAAAGCATTGATTCTTATATGACACTTTCCACTGTTAGCTTTAGCATTTTAACAAGTTGAGTGGTCGTTTCCTAGTGTCCTTGCTGCTATTTTTTGACAATATGTGGTTTCCTGATACCGTTTCAGACGCACAGTTTCGTAAGTAGTAAATAGTTGTCAAGCCGGAGATCTGTGAGAAATGTTCCAGTTACATCGCTAGCTGTGACACATTGTCTTTAATTGGCATTCGTCTATTTCACGGCTCCTTACGTGTGTATCATGAATTTTATGGTCTCGTCATCACTACGTTGCCATGGTGATCCACTAGCTTTGTGATCGAAGTGTAATGAGTGTTGTTTTATTATCCCAGTCGCCGCTTATGCACCCCGGCGGCTCTTTGTTCAACGGTAAAGCCACTTAATCACATCAGTCTTGCAAAAAAAACTGCAGTTTCATACTGTTTAATGCATCGAACTACGTGACAGAGCACGAGTTATTGTCAGCCGTTGTGTGGAGATGGTCATACCACAACACCTTATCGGTAGTTTAGTCAAGATCTGTCAGTCTTCCGCTACGTACGGTAGCTACATCGGCACTCTGTGAGTGTTACAAGCCACTTTGTTTGTTTGACAAAATTTAAAAACTGGACAGCACCGACGTACGTCGCCTTATATCCTGTGGATCATAATGTGGGCTGCGGTATGAAAATAGAACAGTATGCTCACATACTTGGTAGGAATCGTTCTATGCCCATGACTCTTAAAGTTTACATCAACCTATCCACTCCAACGCCTCTTTACATTTGAGAAAACGGATGAGCGTTGATCGGCGGCAAGCGTGATGTCGTTCCGGATCTTATCTAAAAGTGAGTCTATGGTTCATACACTGTCATCCGTGGCGAAACTTAGCCTGCTTTTCCTAACGTTTACCTACCGTATTACAGTGAGTCTAACAATTAAAGCAGACGCCAGAGCCCTACTTATAACGGGTGATTTTCCACCTGCCCTCTGGAACTTGGAAGCTATTACCGATTGACCCTAATTACGAAACAGTCGTGTTGTCTTTGAATCCGTAGTTATAGCACTGGTTCCACGGACCAGCCAGCACATGAAGCCATGACTGGTGCAGTTGGTGCGTCATTGTGTTGTGCCAGTACGAGAGGTTTAGTGGAGAAAACCGTTTAACCAAGTCGTCTCGGCTGTTCGTAACAAGAGTTCTCCCAACATAGGGGATAATTCGATTCTTTATGGTGTTGATTTCGAGTGATTTATCTCGGTCTCCCCTCCCCCTCAAACACATCCAAGACCACCTTTTTTCTAGTCTGACATCATGCAAAGTTTGCCCACACTACCCAGGTTCATTGTTATATTGGCACAGCGAATTATCACTCTCCGTTTATATTGTCTAATGTGTTGGCCGACTACAAGGGGAGTGTTCCGTGCACAACCCTTGGCATCGCATCACTGGGGTTTTTGAAACCAGTCACCGAATTGAAACAACCAGCTACCATTATAGACAGAGGAGTCACTGACTTGGACGCTAACTGTCGCCAAGGTTGCTTGCCACCGGTTTCACATAGAGCAATTGTGGGCAGTCGGAATGTATATTTCTGTGGAGTGAAAGTGCTCTGTTGATCAGTGTACAACGACGATGTTTAACTTCAGTCCTGGTGAGCGAAAAGGACCAATCATCAATGGCATCCAGACGTTTGTTTTATGTATTTGGAAAATGCCGTCTCACGGGTTTGGAATTGCGAGCCCCGTAACGCGCAAGTCCGATATCAACAGTTGCACTAGATTGTGGGCGTATGTCCCGGTGCAGCACTGCCTTAAACTTGAGCCATGTAACGCGTAGCCACCCCATCAACCCCCCATACCAAGCGGTTGCCGCACGTGTCTGTAGCACGTAGACACACGCACACGTAGTAGAAGCAACCAGTCAGGTGACGTTTTGTGCATTGGCAGTGCAGCCGGGTTAACAAGCGAATGTGCGCAGGTAGTCAGACTGGTGCGTACGTGTGTGTCTGAGAAGGGCAGAGTGGACGTGCAAAAGTTGCGTCAAGATGTTCGACAGGTTTGGGTTCAGAGGATGCGGTGAAACTGGCTACGAATACGGTTTTTGAGTACATCGCTGAGCGAAAGCCCGAGTAACAAACAAATCGCTCGAGCAGGAGAGTCTTGTTCCTACTCTACTCGTTATCTCATGATATCAAATGTCCCCACGGTGTTGATCGGTTCGTCGACCTAACGAAAAATCTATAGAGGATCACACCAGGCAATGTGTGGCTGGGATCGTTGAGATCAATTCAAATAAAAATTCTATTCATCTGAATCTTGGTTAATTGACATGGCTGTGCAACAACAACGATAGGATCGACGAATAAAACTTCCGTACTCAGCAGTGACACTGATGGACTTCAGCGTTGGATCTTTAGGTCGATTGTGGGTACGGTTGATTGGGTTGATAACTGGGTCTAACTACAACATTTCTGAATTCCCGGCCTGCATTTGTAGGCCAGCCGGTAGAACAGTTGTCGAGTTTGGACGTGGTGTTTATGTTGTTAGTTAGAGTCCAGCTGAAACTCAAACTTTACTTATTTTAGATCCTTACAGATAAGTGTTAGTGGTCTCTTTCGCTAGTAAAATGCGATAGACTGTTGAGCATGTAAAGTAGGAAAATGCTGAACTAATTTACGATTTGGTAAATATAAATATCGATATACGTGTATTGACGAAATAACGATGAGTTGGAATATATCAGAACCAGCACTCCGTAATCAAATGATACGTTAACTCATATTAGATGGATTATTTACTACTAATTTCAAACCTGTATGCTTATCCTACGTTCATACAGCACCAGGTACAATGATACGTCTTGTATGGAGCATGGTGGATAGAACTCTCTTAAGGAGCTCAATAAATAAAACAATGTCTCAGTCCATACGTTCTGGGTTATTCTGATTTAAGGTGTATTGGATTTGGCGTACATAATAAAGTGTCTAAAAATCCTTTTACTGGTCATCACTTTTGCAAATGTGTTCGGTTGATATTACGTATAGTGTAATATACTGTTTCAACAAGAGTAGTCAGGGGGGATTTTCAACGCTCATCTTTAACCTACGTGAAGAACTGTCGTATTTGTGCACTGGCAAACATTCACTCGCTTCAAGTGACTAAAACACTTTGTTGTATGTGATAATGTTGATGGCATCGCTATGTGAATCTCAGTGATAATCTTTTGCGGTACCACTGTTATCTGTTGACAGTCTATCTATCTCATTGGAACATTCTTTACATCACCTGCCTCAGCAAAATTCGAAATGTTGATGGTCAAGGAACACAATGTTAATATCAAATTCCAATGTGAAAAGTACGATGATTCATAAGGAGTTAATAGATTAAGAGGAACTGAGAATGGCTATGTACATAGAAAATTGTGTCAGACGATTTAAAAGAAGAGAAAACCAATAGGAAGAGTGATTCCTTTTCAGACGGTCAGCAATAGAAAGACTGAAAATCAGAGGATAATGAACGAAACAGAAACCCAATCAGCGTTTATCAAACACAACGATCGCACTTCAGTATACAATAGGCAACAGTTGAGCAGCATTAACAGGGAGAGATCGTGAATACCTTCATTCTACCACGATTATTCTAGTAATCAGTTTATCTGAATAGTTGGTCTGGTTTTCTGAATACGTTCGTGCTTGTATTCAACCACTAGTGACGCAGTCACAACAAACTCTGGTAGGTTGTTCCAGAATGGACACACTCGAACTTTAAAAATGTGTTCCCTACACGTGAAACGGCTAATTTGATGAGTTAGTTTTAGCGGGTTAATTCTGCGGTCGTCATTTTCGGTCGGCACAAATATTCTCCCCGAGGAAATCAAGTCTTCGTTGATATGAGGGTACTGCATTGAGAACTGTCCAAGTTTTCGAAACCCATCTCAGTAGGGTTGAGACAGCAGTGTCGTAATCCGTGGTGCGGCTTTATATTGTGCCTTTTCTATACGAGTAATATCATTCACGGGATAGAAACAACAGACTTGGATACTTAATTCAAGATAAGGGCATAGTAGCGAAATGAACGTAGTATTGAACCAGTCCGTTTGAAACCGTCCGAACAGTCTGGTGAGTAGCTCAAGTACCAAGTTGGCGTTCTTGGTCACTCATGCACTGCTGGGAAACAAGCTTAGGCCACTTAAGATAATCTTGTTCAAGTCATGCTTGCTTGTAATGGTATCCAGTTTTCACCTCCCAGTCGGAATGACAAATGTACATCAATTTCTATTTAAACGGAGCCTGTTATCTTTGACTCAGTAGTGTAGTTTGTTTAAACCATTCTGTAGCCTCTCACTTTCAGTTATTTGTCCATCATATGTCAAATTCTAATGTCATAAGCATATACTAGAAAATGGGAACTAACAAGCTGAGGGGCTTTTGAACACAAACAAATTAACTAGCAGAGGTCCCAGTATGGAATCTTTGTGGCATACCATTAGTTGAACAGTAAAAATTAGGAAACGTCCAGTTCACTGGCATCAAAACGATGATCTTGGGGGATAATCGGTGAGCCAAAGAAGTAAGAGATTTTCTATACCATAATTATGAAGATCCAAGCGTAGCATTAAATGATACTGTCGGTCGAACGTTCCAGACAAGTCCGAAAAAACCACCTCAACTGGTTTGTCTTCATCAGCCACTTTTTTCCAATCACCCGAAGCAGCATAAGAATTTCTTCCGAAATCTATGTTAACTCTCAGATGTCACTGCTAATCGAATGAACTGCCCATGTAACTGGTTGTCAGTCAAGTCTTTCATGAACTTCGAGGCAACCGATAATACTGCAGTCGGCCAGTAATTAACAGGCTTATTGTCATCACCGTCTTTGAAACCAGGGGATATCGTGCACTTATTCCAGGATTTGGGAAGCGTCCCACAAATTGACTTTGAAAACTCTTTAGCACCCTTCCTTAGTACTAGAGGAGAAGTAAGACGAATACCTGGAGACAATTTCTCAAAGCGCTGATAGTTTTTGGAGCAATCGTGGTGTGAATGCACTGGTTTTCGTGACGTCTAATGCCGGTACCGTACGTAGATACTGCCCCTGTGGAGTCGGAACCAAACGCAGCAATAGTTTGTCAAATAGTGTTGGCGGCAGCTCTATTTGAGCGGTTCGTCCCACGTGTACGACGCACATAAGAGATTACAGGATTGCTTTTGGTGACGGATGCAAAAGTGTTACGGAACAGTTTAGGATTGCCACTAAAATTTGTTGGTCAGATCTAACTGATACTCACGTTCGTTGGCTCGCAAAGCTATTGTTACCCTTCACAGCGCGAACCCTCTGACATTTACGGTTATGTGAAATCTCACGACTACATCATAAAACATAAAAGCAAATAATGTGAATTTAGCGTTGTTGTATTCAAGAACGACGGAAAATACCAGTAGTAAGTAACCTTTATTAAAGCTACCGTTTCAAGTAACGTTACGGAAAACTCTCAGTCCACACGGCTCAGGCAGCCGATGCCCGCATGTGTTATCGATCGCTTGAAGGTCAGAGCAATCTGATTGAACGACTGCATGGCTCACTTGCATTCGATTGGACACAACAAGCGTGAACCTCGCTGGTGTCGAAGTCCATCTCGGGGTAATTAAAACTACCCATGAATGGGATCTGTGTAAACTCCACAGAGGCCAACCTGCTTATAGTGTCATTAAGTAGGTAGCCGTTGACCAGCAAATCAGACGGGAGTCGATAGGTCACACTAACACAACGCGCCATACGATTTCAAGCAAGCCCAGAAGAATCGAGTCATACACTGCAGAGCTGGTTATCAATATAAAGAGCTACATCACCATCTTTCACACATTGGTACGGTCATTTAATACATTAATTCCCTCGTCTTTACGGTCTGTCATACACCGTTAAATGGATCACAGACGGTCTTAACACATCGTAAATGACTCGAAACCTCTCCAATTTGCCGAGGTGGGATGCGGTCAATCAAGCTTCGAGTTAAAAGCAACACTCGTAAAAGTCTAGGTACTGGAATGGATGCAAAACGAATAGGTCTGAGTAGTCTGTTAACACCTGTCAGGTGGAGTCCACAAAATTCAGATTTAGTGACTACAAGATCTAGACGCGTTTGACTCATTAAGTGTGGTGACGTAATTATCTGTGAACAATAATGCACCTATACCTACTATCTGGACTTATTGATTTACGGACGATAAGTAGGCGTTTCTCACACTCGTGGACATCTGGGCATAGTCTTCCGATCTGTAATATGTGGCCTGTTGTTACACAAACATTTACTCTAATGTATTTTGGTCACTAAAAAACGCGCGTAGCACTCGGAGAGCCGCTGGATTTCCGGTCATTATTCCGATGTAGTCACTGTGAAAATCTAATCAGAGCGCTGACAAGACCCAACTTTTTTGAATTGTTCAACAATATGGATCTTGTTATGCTCCTCCTGTGCCGAGTCATGACTTCATGTCAGTAGGTTAGATGGATTGGTACATACGAGGACTTCTGCATAACCTACTCACAGATGATGAGCATATTTCCAGTATACTATATGTTGATCACTCAATCCATGTATGAAATTCTATCTAGTAACTTGGCAAGTTGCTAACTCCACAGAACAAGTCTGGGGTCAGTGCGAATGAGTGATGCATTGCGAAGTAAAATCAAGAACGCTTTCACACTGATGGTCAACAAGTTGAAAGGCATGGTTTGTGGAAATTGACTGCAACATGCATAAAAAAGCTAATTCAATAAGCTTAGGCTGTCGTTGCAAAAAGTCCAGATCATCTAATTGAAAGTGAAGCAAATTGGCAACAAGAATCACGTCTGAACCGTTCACCTTTGACTCGCGTCGACTGAATGTTGTCAACTGTCCCTGTCCAATTTTGTCCACGGGTGTATATCACCCGCCAAAACGACCCATCATCAGAATAGCGCAGACGACCTGTACAAGCAACCATCAATTTTTCCTTGCAAACAGACGTTTCAGTCTGTACACTGTGTCTCCCAACTGATACCGTCTATGTGTTCAGGTGTAACATTAGAACAATCCCGCGCACTTCACAGCACTATCGTTCGATATGAATTTCAGTCTCATGTTACCATATACGGTCCACTACATCGTATGAGCAAACACTTGCTACCAACTCTACGATTAGTGAACCCATTCATGTGTTCCTTGATCGGCTGTAAACGCATATTATGCCAGAATGTGAGCTTAAGTGTTAAGTATGTTCCAGTACATGGAATTACCGATGTTCTGAAGTTTTCATAAACATTGTTAAGCATTTCAAGTCAACTCAAGTGGAATTGGCTGCGTTAACGTTCACCCAGAAACTTACGAATTCGAACGTCGTAATCGAACGTGAGAAGGTTTGTAAGCCGAGTCAACGTGTGGATAAATGGTGATGAATGGATCGTACTGTTGCGCTCAAAGTGGAAAGCTGACACATCGAGAATCGGTAGGAATGTTATGTAGTGGGTGTGGCAAATGTGATTGAGAATGGAATAGTGTAGGAGGGAGACACCAGTGTACGACAAGAGCGTAAGCTGTAATATATGATAACTAAGCGACCTAAAGCAAACGAAGGAGTAAAAGCCTAATCAGGAAAAGTCGTTGGCCCACGGAATAGGATAACGGGTGCGATCGAACGACTGATGGGTCAAATAAACCGGTGTACCACACAAGTACGCATATGCGTTGTCCACAACTGCACACAGCAGAACACAACGCTCATCTCAACAGCGAACAACGATTGCAACTCTCCGAAGTTGACAGCTAAGACACAAAGTAGGTCCGAATGTTTAGAAAACATTAACTTGTCCCTTAACCGAGATCGATTATCCGAAGCGTCTATTTAATTCGAGTATAGTGACCAATATTTCACTGAAACAAAGAAATATCCAAAGCAGGGACGGAATGTTTCTAGAGAATAGAGAAGCCGAATTGGAAGAACAGTATTAAACAATAGACCGATGGGGGTGGCGTTCGGAATCTCTCCGAACTCAAAATAACTCTATCAAAAATTACCAGACATCTCCTTGGTTAACCCACGACCAGATAAAACCAAAATAGTCATAGGTTTTTGTTGTAACTTGGTATACTGCCTACGAGCGCCTAAACGGTTAGTGGGACGGTAGATAACGAAACGACGGTCAACGTTAATGAACACAGGACTACGAAGTATGCACAACTAATTCATAAGTTCCCGGCCAATCCAACTACCCGATGCTAACGACTGAACACAAAGAAAAGAGTGATCTCCGGACAAAGCTACTTTACGTCAATCAGTACGAAGTACACATGGTCATAAACTAGACCACATTTAAAGGGTTTGTGACCAATCAGAAAACAAGGTCAGGGGCAGATCAGACAAAGATCCAGAGACACTATAGTGATGTCCCAATTAGAGAACGAGCGTGTAGGCGGGATGCCAGAAATTGGCACAAGGCTAAGAACGCTCGTGAAGAGCGAAGTGGCATATGATCGTGCCGACTATGAAGGTCACTTCGAACAGAATGAGATAGGCCTTTCCAAAGGCGAATGAAAGCGATGTTTTCGGGGAATTGGGTTCTTCCGCGACATCTCCCTTACGAGTATTGGAAGTTGCTGGTCTTCTTCGGGTCAACTTGAATGAGTGTCGGTGGTCGGCGTTGTCGATGGCTCCAACGTCTGGGAGGACGACTTGTCTTGGCGGCTGACAAAGGTAAGATTTGCACTTCGGGATTCTCGAATGTGTTCAGGAGTAGGTAAAACGGTATAATACCCTGGTCATCACGGGTTTCTTCAGTGGCACTGTGAAGAGACCGGAGTTGAATGGGAAGGTGACAGTTTTGCAACGTTTTGACTCTGTCAGACAGCTTTCCTCCAGCCAGTCAAATCAGAAAAATAGCAGTGTGGTGCTCCAAATTAAACAGTTATCAAATAACACATATTGGTGTGTTAGTCGTGCGATATGAAAAACAACTATCAGTAGAATGGATAAGTTTGTTGGTCACACGAGGCCACAACATGAAGATCCAAGGTGCGAAAATGGCTGGACACTTATCGCATGGTGTGTGTCTGTACGGTAATTAAACTTGGACATTGTATTGACGGAATGTAGGTAATCTGAGCCACTTCCATCCATATTGTCCAGGGCGCGCCCAGGGTATTCCGTTGTCGGATATGCTTCTGAAAACTCAGGTAATTCGGCGAGCAGATGTGGACACCACCATCGCAACAAAATAAGTGTTTCACACTGAAGTATCGACTTTAAACCTTGGAATGTCTTGGCACTGAACGACACCATCCGGATGACTACGACCTGGGTGGGAGTCCGATGGGTCAGTGAGCTACAGGTAATTCAATCACGCAGTTTACAAAAGAGAAAAACACAAATGCCATCAGACATAGTAACATGACTATATGGCATTACAACAAACGTAACCACCAATGCGCTGGTATTCTTCGATCAGTAAATCCTCAATCTACTCATAGCACACCACCGGTTAAGAGACAGCAAGTACGTTAGACACAAGTAAATATACTGTTTTCTGTTCGTATTAATCAACAACCGCTGTCATTTGTTAATTCATCCGCTCTCCTTTTCAGAGAGCTGCACCATGGTGTTGTTCAACCTTTTCTTTTTTTCAGCTTTGTTTGTGTATTGTATGATGAACGCCATGCTTGTCTTTTTTGGCCCAAAGTTACATTTTCATTTATTCCATTCATTCTACCTAGAGTGCAGTAGAAGGTACTGTTATATTGATCTGCTTCTAGCTTCAAATTGTCAATATCTTCCTTCCTAGTTCAGCTCTTACCATCAGAACCTTGGTATTTGCCGATCAGGACAGTCTCCAGAGTAAATACATAAGATAAGTAAAGTATATTACAAGAATGTGGAGTTTATATTTCCTGTAGTTAGTCTGACAAAATCAGGAGGTACTCAGTTCCAACACAAACTGAGACTCAGTTCGATTGGGAAAACTTTGGATGATGTAACCAAGATTAGGACAAGGTTAATCACCTCGTAAAGCGTTCCTTGGTTGAGTTTACCAAGAGTGATGGAGGCTGTCAAGAGTAGATGATTAGTTTTCATTGCAAGTTATGTACATTTCAGTGAATTTATCTAATCTCCGAATATTGGTGAGTAGTCCTGTGAAGGCAGTCGGTTCAACATTTGCTCTTGATTAATTTGGGCGTATAGTTATGGTCACCAGGGAAATTTACCGATCAAGCAGTGTGATCAGCATCACTGAGTGATTGTTTTTATGGCCGCTGGATCAGGATTTTTTCAGCTCAATCGGATCAGGACCGTTTGATCCGGTAACACTGCTTTGGTTGTTCCATGTATCATTCTTTGACTATGCACTGCTCTATGTCGAGACTGTTTAAACTACTAGTCAGCAATGTAGTCGCATTTTACTGTACACAATTCACAATTTCTTTTCAAATTGTTTTGGTTAAGTCAGGCTATTAATTTCCATTTTTCCATCACAGGGCTAAAATTACAACTCTATGCCCTGCTAGCTAGATGTACTTTTCTCAGTACACTCCATTTTACTGCATCAGCATGCTGCGTTTCCTATCTTACTCATTCCCATAATGAGAAACATTTGAGATGTGATTCTGTTGAACTGTTCTAACAACAATCGTCAAGAATTACTTGGCACATAGATGACTTATCGTTCGGCTGGCAAGGATATTATTGACAGACTCCTACCGCTAACACCAACATACACTTTGGCTCAAGCTTTATCAAAACAACTATGACAACTCATCGATGGGTCAGAACATTCCGTTAGAAATGCTCGACAATTCCTGGACAAACCTAAAAACCTCAAATTAAAGGAAGACGAATCAATGATTGCGTTTGTGTTCACATCGATTTCCACCTTACACCCTCCAGCTGATCTTACCCTGGCAATAGAACACTGCAAGGTCTACCAGAGAAGAAACCTCGAACTCATTAGTGCCTGGAACCAGGAACATGTGCAATCTCATGGAAATGTGTTCAACTGCAGAGTTCGACTTCAGTGGTTAGATCTATGAACAGCTAAACGGTATTCTGATGAGTTTGCTCGTTTAGATTCACCGCTGAAGAAGCTATACAGATCCCGGTGAACATCACACTGTCCAAAACTAAACCTTGTCCGTGTTAATGGTATTTCGATAATATTTTAGGATAGACCCAATTGTGACAAATCTGAACTCCGGCTGAATTCGAACGAGCGACAGAAACAACATGCCCAAACGCGACAAATGCTCTACCAGTTGAGCTACGAAGCTTCATAGCTCGTTGGTAACCGCGTTTGGGCATGTTGTTTCTGTCGCTCGTTCGAATCCACATCTTTTGCTATTGGGTCTCTTCTAAATTATCAAATCTGCCGAACTACTTATCGATAATACTTCATTAACTTTTAAGCACTGCGTGACAGAGCTACTCAACAATATTTTCGACAATGATAGATTTACCGTGGAGATTGAAAACGACAGCCAATAGTATTTGCTAGATGTGCTGATCAGCCGTGAATCTAAGGTTCACTGGGAACAGATGCATACGGGCCAATTCCCCTTTTTTTACAGCAACTGCCTAGATAATCATAAACGGAAATGCATTCGAACTCTGTTTAGAAGAGCCGAAACGCATTACATTATCGCATGGTACCTTTATAACATACCTTTTCATAACGGATACCCGTGAACATTTAGCAAACAGAGTCCATTGCGGAAGGAAAACAACTCAAACTCTACAGAACCCTCAACAAAACGAATCGTTCTATAATACGTCAAAACGGTGGCAAAAACTGTGACAATTTTTTGTGGACAGACAACACTACTCTTAGCTTACAATCAGACGGCAACCGTAAGAATAATTCCCTCAAAATCCGAGGAGCGGCTCAAATTTGCCGGTAAGTGAAACGTTATACATGAAGATAATTGCAATGAATCAGGAAAACACTACGTTGGCCAAACCAGACGAAAGTTGTCTGCATAAATACACGAACATGAATTAGTTTTCAGTAGCACGATCAGTCTTCGCTGATTTCCGTCCAAGAAAATCAAACTGGATGCACACCGTTAGTACTACCGTTAGTACTACCAAGGCAAACACCAAGCAATCAAAGGATTTTCTCGGAGTAGAGTATTTATCAAATGGTTCCATACACAAACACGTTGAATTAGACGAAATCCATGAGCCACTGCGAGTCAAAGACTTGAGAAAATATAAACACGGTCATTCCCAAATGCAGGCACAACTGACCAGAGCAACGTGAGCAGATCTTATAGACAGACAAACACGGACACTTTGTAACTAATGTAAATGAACTTCACAAAAGCATATGCAGCCGACTTTGTCAGACAAAAGGAACCAACCAATAGGATTCGAGGCCATAGTTTGAGAAGTGTCTCATCACACTCCGGGTTGAAAGTTCAAAAGTCGCGTGGAGTGACTAGTCAAACATTATGTCAAAAATCCCAAATAGCACTGATGGTAGCCTACCAGAATTAAAGTCAAAATGTCAGCACATGTTTGCACATAAGACCAAGCGTCGATCAAGATGCATTAACTTCCGTACTCAAACCTACACGTTTTAATCCCTATGCGTTGACGCTGGCTCCACGATTGGTCCTGAAGTGTCTGCAATCTAAATGCCAGGTCCGTCGAATAACCTGGTACTCGGACCATAAACTGGAAGTATCAGCTCCACAACTAGTGCCAGTGATGGAAAAAGTCAACAAGTAACCATTAACCTCGGATCTACTTCGATATTCGAACTGTCACTGGAGTTTGTAAACCTTCAAATAAGGTATGCTGGCGGGATGTATCGATTACAGTCGAATAACTGCAACGGACGTTGGTATTGACATCTCACAACCGAAGCAGTTTGGACTCACAGCTGCCTGTAATTTGTGTACACTAACTGAAGATTCATTCGCCCACAGACACTAAAATGAATGGATGTTGCTGGTGTTTGAGCTTAGTCACATTGTGGTGTATTATCAGGCCGGAGGTGCGTGTATTCTAACACTCGGCGGAATACCTCAACGCGGAGGAGGTACGTCCAAAACCCCTCGATGATCGGATAGCGAAAAACAGGGGCGACCGGATAAATCATCGCCCGACCGGATCGCAGCAACGGGTGAGACAGGGCAAGTAAAACAGAATGGACGACCAGATCGGAAACGCGATCATTCCAACACTCAGGAATATCTCGATGCGGTCATGGAATACGGTCAAAGCCCAAGTGGGTAGACGGCGGGCCACATGAACGACCGGACGGGACATCGCTCAACGAAACCGGACTAACGGACGAAGAATGGCAGGCGGAAAACCCCCCGAGGGAAGGCGCCGATCACACACCTAATCGGGCAAAAGTGCACATGTCGTGTGAGCGGAAACCGGGGTGTGTGAGTGTGTGTTGTGACCTGGAATCACGATTCAAAAACGCGAGCGCGCACGTAGCATGGTAACTAGCGTGTTGGACAATAAAGATTGTGCTTTATTAGCGTCTTTTCGTCACAATATGACTTAGACGGAATATAGTTCATTTTCTCTGCTATCATTAACCGCACCATTCCACAAGCGAACAACATTCGTCCAATCAGCTCAATACAACTCAACGGGTGGAATGACAAAAGCGAAACCGTAAAATCATACGGACGTGATATTTTAACATTGTATTGCCCGCTAAACTGATGCATCTTTGTAAAAGTGGTCGCCACATTTCTCTTTGTTGATTGTCTACTCGATCAACTTACCTGAATCACACAGTGTATTTGTCAGGTCACATGATTCCCAAAAAACAACAGAACAGAGTTGCGCTTTTGTTAGTAAGACAACAGATAAAACAAAAATACAACACATTTGCCTATCCAAACAAATAAACGTAAACAAACTTGACGATACTAATAGATTACTAAAACGCTCCTATCTCCATGACAATCACGCTAATTATGCTGTTTATTTTCTTTCACTTGTGTGCATTATTCACGCCGTTTTCCCACCATGAATGAATTATAGGCTGGTGTGCAAACGGATAAATCGGTGAAGTATCTGTATCCTGTTAAGTGAGTGTGGAGGATAGCTTAATGAGTAATGTATCTTGCAATTGTCTATTTCATATCCACTGGTGTAGACCGATGCAGACGCATTGTTCTACCGGAAGTTTCACAAGGCTTGTTAAACAACAGGAGTCTTTTTCTTGTTAACTTAGAATCTTTTTAGTAACGTATTTTCTTCTAGGATATTCCAGGTCACTCCTGAGTTGAGTGGCGACACGAACCACAGTACCATCCGGTTATGTTGAAAGTTGTCTTGATTATGATTATGATGATGATGATGATGATGATAGTGATCATGATGATGATGACGATGATGAGAACGAGGAGGAGAAGGAGGAGGGGAAAGTGGTGATGAAAGTATGGTTCCAGCAGCTCATCTATGAAACTAACGAACTGGACTGTCCATTTATTCCCACTGCTACTTATGTAGCCCACTAATTACCTTCGAAGATAATGCGGGCACAGTGGACAGCCAACGTCGTATTCAGCTGTTGCAATAACTGCATCACAGTTTGCTGTCCCAGAACAAGTTGCACACTCACAGTAGTAGCCGTGAGTTCATCTTAAGGAGGCACCAACCCACTGTCTCTCCTGACGGAAAGGTGCTGATGATGTACGACTACAGTAAAGTGTGTTCAATCCCGGATAACTCAAAAGTTTCGTTTGACTCCATCAGTGTTTTTACTGGGTCTCTTTCAGGTATCCATCAATCGCATTCGCATCGGCCAGTGTTGACTCACCTTGTTTAATCACGTGGAATTTCGTACATCTGGATATGTCGTCAATCTGTTGTAGTTTTGCAGATTTCGCTGATGGTCATGTCTAACTAAACAACTGTTGCGTGGATGTACGAATTACACTTGAACACGTGCTTGATAGACAGACATGTAGAGATTTCCTTATTTTTGTTTGCAAACGATGTTTCATTCCTGTACAATAACCTTTGT
>LUCH01003319.1:15164-68760 GCA_013368495.1 Paragonimus heterotremus | reverse complement strand
AAAATCTTAATTGTGAAACTTTCCTTTAAACAACAAATATATCTTGACTTGTCAAGTAAACGGACGGTAAACTGATACGTTCCAGATATATAATATTGAGCAAATGTGGAAAGAATTGGTGACAGAAAACAAACAGCTGTTAAATTCTGCTTAGCAATGAAAACTGGAAATCTCTTTATAGCGGTTTACAGAGGCAAATTCATAAAACTGACTGAGAAACTTGTGTGATATCATTACAAATTCTACAAACTATTACAAATATGGGAGACGTTTTCCAGTCTCGCTTTACCTTGGAGAAAACCATCCTTGTCCTAAACCTCTTCAATTAATATTAATCTTGAGAGAAATAGTTACGCTGAACAAACTGCGTGGTCAATTGTGTTTGACTTCAAACATAGGGATTATTAAAACCTTTGTTAATCCAACCAAAAGCTCCCCCAAGACAATGGAATAGGTAACAGATTAAAGTTGGTGTTAAGATAATCATGTATGGGTATAAACTCTGAGACCATTCAGGTTAATGTAACCAAATACAACATGGCAAACCATAACGCTCCATTCAAACGAGCAAATAAAATCATCATAAAGCTCCAAAAGATTGAAGTAAGAGAAGATTACTCACAAGTACGTGCAACGACAAGATAAGGCGCTTCGAGATGTCCGGAACTCTCACCGCCCACGGCCAAACCGTTGGAGCTTGGCATCAGATATTGCGAGTGGGATATTGTCATACAGCCGTCTGGTGTCTACACTGAATAACCTGTTGGAGGAACTGGATGACAAACAGGGCAGCAATCACAGGTACCGATAACAGCGATCATGAGAAACCAGAACAGAGAGAAAGAAATGGATAAAAACAGAACGACAAAGCTGTTGTTAGGCATGGCCGTCACTCTGGCACTGTGTCACTCTTATCGCACGTAAACGAATACAACTCTGAGTGTTAAACAGATATAAGCCAGAAAAGAATTCGTTTCGTGAGGTATCCAAAAGTCTACGTCGAGGCTCGAACAAAAGGTATCCGATTAAACAATACAAAAAATGTTTCATGCATTCTCTTGTTTAGTACTCGGTTCTCCATAGTTACATGACAGTATCGAATAGACTTATTAATGTTTACACTACTGTTGTCTGCAGTTGATTTGTAGTAATCAAGCGGAGAGTTTGAACAAGGTGCGAGTCCGCAACGTGCATGTTACAAATGGTGGCACTTACCTAATAGTCGAACGCTTTTGTCAGTGTCCCCCGATACGGTGCAAATAAGAAGAGGTTTTGGCATACATAATCTTTTTTGTTAGGTAATCATTTTATGGTCAGCGTGAGCAGGTAGGTGTTAAAATCGAGTTTGCCATCCCAAATACGCAACAACCAGTCTGACGTTGCAGCAAGTAAACAAGAAGTGAACAGATTAGTCAGAAAGTCTCAAAAGACCGCAAGTTCATTTATCTTGAATACCACAAACCATCAAGTGTACGGACTGGTAGATAGAAGACCATGCATAGTTTCAGACAGTAACTGTCTACTCTCGAGGCGATCGGGTAACCTGATCATTACTTACAAACGAAACTGGTTGAACGTTCGCATATGATAATTCGGTCCTGCCCAGTATGAGGTCAATGGCGCAGTGGTGAACACGGTTGCCTCATGAAAAGCGTGACCAGAGTTCTAGTCCCGGTCGTGGCAAGGATATACACTACTGACTAGCTCTAATGAGAGCGAAACTAGAGTCCAATGCTTCTTTTCGAAAGGGGCCGACTGGGAAGTCTATGGGAATGCGACAGCTGCGATCAATTGTGGGTGATATTCAATCTATGTGAATAGCAATCAACTTAATTAGCTCTAACTAAGTAGACATACTGTTGGAAGACACGGCGGTTATACGGACTAGTCAATAGCTACACAGGTTACAGCTGTGTGGTAAAAGTAGAAGGAGATAGAATGTTACGGGAATAGCCACCGACCAACCGTTTTTCTGATTATGGATCATGTGTTGGTTGGAAACATAAAGTGCAGAGAAGCACTGTGAGTGAAAATGCGCGCAAACGGACGGTTCGAATGCTAATGTGATGTTAGGTGGCAAACAATTAATACAGATTATGAGGTGGATCAGTCAGAAGGCTGTGGACAAATTCGCTACAAACGTTGAAACAAGTGGCTATAGAAGTCTATCAGTACGGTAAAAGGGGGTCCACTTATAGTAGACGGATACTTGATTAGGTGATACAAAATAATGACGTTTTGCTAAGAGTTCGGCGAACAAAATCTGGCAAAAGTGAAGCCAATGTAGTGACAGCCAGTAACGAGTAGTTCTGTGAGATAAAGGGAAGTTAGTGAAGATTTTAAACGATAGACAAAAAGAACGACGAGACATCAACAACAAAAGAACACTTGACAGAAAACCTCCGAAGTATTTAACAGATTTTGAAATAGACATGTTAGTTGATCTAATGGATGCGGTAAAAGAATGCATAGGAATATCCTTTATTCGTTCAACTTCACAAAAAGTAAAAATCTCGTATAAACCTTTTCTTATATCTTACAACAGTTGACGATCTTCAGACCACCCTGTTGTTTTCGTTAGTCCATTGCATGCAGCCGGAGCCTAACCGTGGGAGATCATAACAACTTTAGCGTAAAAGCGCGCTGCGAAGTCAGACATTAACCTGTTCGTCAGCGTTGTCCAATTGTGTACACCACAAGCGTTATTTCACACTCCGGAACACTGAGTTGGCCAACATTAACCAAAAAGTTTCCAAATGAAAATATGGTCGGTGTACATGAAGGAAAAATTAAACTCAAACACAAACTAGAAATCCAGTGAATGTCCCGTCACATTCTTTGAAGCCCTGAATCATGACGTTTGTCAACTGAACGTGGATACTAAATTGGCATACCCAATAGACCACTTAACGACCAGATTCCGATAAAACTAAATCCCAGTTATTTAGCAGAATTTGAAGAGATACGTGCTTTCCCGAAAATTGCCAAACAGCATCATGCAGTTTCCCGTAAAAACTCAAAATAACGAACCTAAATCCAAGGCTACAACTGGCATCATAAATGATAACGTCGTATCATACTTCAACACTGTTTATTAATGACACAGAACAGTCTGTGATGTAAATATAAACCGAATTGGCGTCGCCTAAAAATACACCCAGTTAGTTTAAAAGGGAAGTTGCGATCAGATGTGAACGGTATACACTTTATATCATTCATCAGTAACCAGTACAATGTTCGGTAAATTCACATAGATTTTTACAATTTCACGTTGACTGATATGCGTTGAATACGGGATCACTGCTTAAAGTTAACAGGAGAGCTACCATGATTCTTGTCCAGAGGTACGAGCCATCCTCACATGTGAATGTAGCTGAATACTTAAATATTACAATTCGATCGAGCCTAAAGTAGACAACAGGATCACCTCGCAAACGAATGAACCGAAGTCCAAATCCCAATCGACATCAAGTTGAGTTGCGTTCTTTTCTAAACGAGCCGGCTGAGTATAAAATCTGTAACACCTTATATCTGGTTACCACTTGGATAACATGTGATGGAAAACAATAAGTTAACAAGTCTAAACTATACTCCCCCGAAGTAGAGAAACAAAAGCGACCGGCATCATTTTTGAGAGTAGTTCACTACAACCATAGGAGACAGAATTGAAAAACATCATGTATAAATATTCTAACAGAGAAACGTATCAAAAGCTTACAAACATTTTTACAACAAACCATTACGAAAAAAAACTGACAAAAAGTCATCATCTTGCAGAATTCAAGTTAACCTACCAGAAATGCATCAACCACTTCATCAAACTTTTTCCATTCCTTTAATCTACAGTTACATTCCAGCACTATCACGAACACCCATAGTGATGAAATGGGAAATTCAACATAAAAGATTCCCCTGTCCAGAGAGTTCATTGTGACGTACATATTCTCTCTTCTGGTTTAGGAGTGTGATCATGAATGTGTTGCGTGTGTGATTGGATCTTCACATATGAAGACAGAAAATCATACAAAGGGCGTTACCCGATCTTAAGTGACTGAATTCCTTACAACACTGTGAGTACTCATAGAGGCTAGCCACTCAAAATTTGTTAGTTTCTGAGTTGCACTGTAAGGCCACAACAGTCCGTTGTGAACGATATGTGCTCACACATAAAATGATTCAGTTAATAAAGCACAGAAGCGAATTCCTGTAACACCAAGACCTTTACACTGTCTACTTGCTCCAACCTACCAAATGAATCGGTCAGATAGTTATATCATGAAATTATGTAAACGCTCTGTAACTGGAAGCAAAAGAATGCAGATAAAATAAATCAGTTGTCAATAAGTGATGTTCGAATGGTCTACAAACAATGTCCCCCCTTCACCTAAGAAAGATAACAGAAGGGTTTCCGTATGAAGTATGACGCTATAAAACGGGACCACTATTTTCACCAACATTCTTTCGGTACGTGATACCCGTAGTGAAATATATGAGAGAGAAAAAATGAACAACTACCAAATTACTTTATTCGTATCTCATGGTCATCAAGTGTCTGCTATCTAACAGACATTTTCGTTTGTTAATGTGACCACACTTCCTATAACTCTCACACAAGTTTTTCTCTCATTGACCACTAGTGGTTGACATGTAAACTAGCAAGCACTCATCATAATTCCAGAAAGTGTTGACGGTAGATTTTGAAAGCAGTTTGTCTCAGTTAAGAAAAAGAACTGTGGCCCCATTAATAGGTGTCGGGTTCACCGAAAACAGTTTCGATCCCCTGTCGTGAATGATGTTCGTTAGGTCTCCCTAATGGTAATGCTTTCTCCTTCAAGTTATTATCAATCGTCTGTTTTCATTCCAAGTTTTCTAAGTAAGGGATATCCACAAGTAGGTGATAGTGTGCACATACTGATTGTCAAATATGACGAAAGCCACATCTCGAGCAGCAACTTCATCAAACCGCTGACCCTTCATCAGTGAACAGGCGATTATCAAAGCTAATTCGATGCAACAACACAATTATGAAACACGTTGACTCAACCACAGCAGCAATCATAAAAATCACGCTCACATGCGTGATCCGGCTCAGCTGTAATCCAGGAGGATTAGGAGGAAAACATAGTCGCAAGTTCGCTGGTTACGACCGACTCATTGTAAATCGGATAGAATGACGATGGTTTGTTATGCTCGCTAGTTCACACCCCAAGCCTTGACCGAAATCTGGTGGTGCAGAACAGATGTATGGAACGGGTGATAAAGTAATAAACTCTTCAGCGCCAGGAGATTGCCGGTATACATAACATTTTTTTTTGGGAATGAATGGCGATGAGGACAGTCCGATTTCACAAAACTCAAAACGCAACGGGGAAAGCGTTGAAACACAGTAGTGAAACTAAACGAAAATGATATTAGCGTCGGTAATACAAGAAGGAAATGCAGGAACTTATCAGTTAGTTCCGCAGAGATCTTATGAAGCTTGTGGAAAAACTCAGTTTAGCACCTTAACTGATGTATCTGTTCCCCATAAAGACAGTAAGATGCGCCCAATTTGCAGACGTGTTTGTAACCGAGTGGAAAAGTAGGCCTTCCGATACAGTAACAGATATTGTGAAGAATGAAATCGTGATCACCTTATTTAGTTGGATCGCGTTTTCTATAAAAATTAGACCGACCATTACAAAACTATTTCACCTGTAACAGAATGAAGTAAATATAGTCAACAGTTCTGAGATATCACGTGGAAACATGGAACAAACAGTTGGTAAATTAAATATGTGAGTAATCAAACTAGCAAGCGGTGACACTGAACTGTGGATAGAAAAACCCTTTAAGCTTTAGAACTCACGTGAAGTATGCATAATAAACATACGTTGTCATACTTGCGAGAATTCTCATTTCCGATTTCGGCCTTCAGTTACATCTCCACTCTTCGAATTCCTCGAATCTCAATTGTGGAGCTAAGATTAGTCGGTACAAGTCAAACCTGCTACAAGCTTTTCCTCTCTGTATGAATTTACAAGTTACCCATCGTATTATTTTCCCCAGCCATATCTACGAGAAGAAATGTGATCAACAATCGACGAGTTTTGTCATGTATTCAAACTGCATTAGCCAATCAAGGACATAATGAAAAGAAACCTTGCGCGTGTTCACAGTCAGTAGCAAAGATAGCAGAGTACGTTTCTGCTTTTCCAAAGTAACCAAAGTATCAAGGTGCTCCTCAAAGGAAAATATGAGCTAAGGTGTGGTTGCAATGACCAAAAACCGAACTGGTACACAATATACGAGTGCAGACGGCACTAAACGAGTGGTGAAATACAAAAGAAATGTTCTCGAGTGTCGATTCACTTGTGTCCTCGCAAATGTTACTCACATTCTAGTCTGCACGAAACACGTAAACTCCATACAAAAAAAACGAGCGGACCAACTGAACCAGAAGACACTCTTACACTTGCTGCGACCATAATAAGATGAATCACATTGCAAAACCAAGACAAATGTCACAACCAAACATGTCAAGGTTGAATATAACGTAAAAGTGTACGTGAGATACAATCACCAGGATAAAACTCAATGAAAACAGCAAATCTTTCAAAAAAGGAGGAGAAGAAAGATGTAGAGGAAAATCGCACCGATGCACACAGAGGTTCAGAACACGAGTACCAGTAGCCTTTATTTTCGCCATATCAGACAAAAACATGAAGTAAACGTGTTCACCGTCCATTAGACCCCAGTCAAGAAGCCGGGAATGCCCTAATGAAGCAAGTTTCAGTGTAGATGCCTTCAAATCCCGAACTAAAGACATATGCTAACCACCAGACTAAATTACCATTTGCAAACAAGGCAGCGTGTCAAATAGTGAAGCAGTTATTCTTAAGATGAGACAAGTCTCAAAGTCAGTGGGAAGAGATTACTACGCTCAGAGGTCAACAGAGCTTGTCCGGTATCAAGATACGCCGGAAAACTTTGATGTTATGGTGTCCCAACTGGACGTCACTAAAGCCTCGGGAGACAACATTGGTCAAAAACGGACGCGCGGTAAACATTCTTCGTACCGACGGACAAGATTTCGCAGTCGTACAATAAGATCACCCACACAGTTGCATCATGCACCAAGCCTTTCACAGAAAAATTAATATCGTGCCGACGTCACAGATAGCACAGGTTGGTAAACGCCAGCCGAGCACTAGCTACACAATTTGCTGCTTCATCAGACACTACACCGGTGCTAAGATAGCTCTCGAATACATGAATTCAACTATCTATAAGGGTACACTACCAAAGATGAAAGCAGGCGCAGAGTCCTGCCAATTTTCCAACAGCACTTTGCGTTCAGTAGGCGCAAAAACTATATTAAATTAATAACGTTAATCTTCTAGCCTGCATAAAGTATTCTAAGTACATCGTCGACCCTAATAAACTGGAACAATGTCAACCGCATACTCTGTATTTCGAAGTCGAGTGCCTGGGAGCATTTCCACACTATCATATTCGCGATCTATCAGGACGTACCCTAAGATCTCGTACACTGCGAAGTTGATTAGGTGACGGGAAGGCTGGACAAACTTGTCGCATGCTGTGGACCGACGGTACGGTGCTATAAATCACAAGGTGGTCTGTGGTCTGACAGACGGTTTTTTGGATGTTTACATACTTCTCATGTACACCCGTCTATCACAGACAAGCCCAGAGTACGAGTCTGTCAACTGTATCAAACGCGCTTATAATGTCTAGAAAGACAGCAATCGTCCGATATGTTTATAAAAATCGACCGATCTAAAGTATTATTGCTTGAAACATGGAAAGCAAGATGTCTCTCTCTGAACGTCCCACAAGATGAATTACTAAAAATGAACTCACATAAATGATCATAGCTGATCCACCCTCTACGATATCACGCTCGATATCACGCAATGGGCAGTTCTCCAAAGGGAGAATTTGTAACGTTTTGCAAAGCGACAACTCCACGGGCAGGTTATTCAAGTTTAAATTGTCATTCAAATGCAGTTCCTGCAAGGCAAGCATGTTACCTGGAACGAAGGATAAAACAAGGATCATCAGCTTTTGAGAATATGCAGAAAAACACAACAGAATGATTCGCGAGTATAGATATGGAACAATGAAGAGTAAACATTCTAGAGGCTGCCACTCATTCCAGCATACCCCATAACGACACGATATTGGACGCAACGGAGAGGTAATAACGGCAGGTTCAATAAACAAACGGTAAAAGTTTGGAGGGTCTATACTTAGTGTGGTTCGTGGTAAAACGATCCGTAGATCAGTGTCAGTCATGCAGGTCACTCCGCCAATTGTCTACCGCATGCCCATAAGTAAGTGTTGGTCACAGATCAACTGATTGCAATCTTATTGAAGAATGGACTAACGAATTGTTATCAATTCCAGTTTCATAAAAGAATCGAAAAGAGTAACACTGTGCTTTTCACGGCCATTGATTTCCAATTACAAACCCTGTAGTACCACTTCTGCTGGTGCCAGTTTCCTGCCGAAATTGTACTCAGTTGGTTTTGTATCATGTAATTCGCACAACGAACAGACAGAAAGGAAACAGTGTGGTTTATGTGACTGACTTACAAAGGGCGTATTAGAATGAACTGATCTACTTTTATCCAATCCACACAGATATCAAAGCCCAGGGTGTGAACAAACTTTTGGCCAGGGGTTAGCAAACTACAGCCAGCTGTCCAAAATAAAATGTCACATTCAGCTACCACTCGTTAATAGAATTCATGAAGCGGTTCGGATAAATAATCATAAACATGTTAAATATGCAATCAAATCTTCTCAAAACTGAAATACGTAAGATGTATCTAACCAGTATTTGGTGACACGTGATCTTTCGCCATACAACATGACAAAAAGCGTCAAGAATTATATCGGCTTTTCAAATGCGAATTCACCAGTTGAATGTAATTACAATAAAGTGAGCATAACGGTTAACCCTTAATTTGGTACAACTATTACGAAAGTACTGATGAGTAGTGAGGGATTTTGATTTTCATATAGATTGAACATCATTCACAATTGATCGCAGCTGCCACTTTCCCATAGACTTTCCGGTCGGTCCCTTGCCTTTGCCACGGCAAACATATGCACTGCTGGCGACCTCTAACAAGAAAGAAACTCGAGTCTAATGCTTCTTTTTGAAAGAGGCCGACTGGAAAGTCTATGGGAATGCGACAGCTGCGATTAACTGTGGGTGATGTTCAATCAACATTACCTACTACTCATCAGTAATATCACAATGTCTATATTGAGCGCCTTGTGAACAGAAAGAAAATGATGGATAGTGCAATCACAGCCTACCAAGGACAGCCTTGATACCCTACGAACAGCGTCACAAACTGTTCATTCGATGACAGCATGTTGCAACATCCATGTGATGAAGTCGTCACTGGTGAGTAATACTGTAATGTCGTACAACAAACACGACATTGTTCATTGCTGAAGAGTTAACCAAACAAGTGTGTAGTGGAATCACCTACTGGGGCGGTTTGAAGCACAGATGATTGGACTTGGTAAGGACAAGTGAAAGACCTGATATCAAAAGCAATACACGAGAATCCTTATGACTATATTCACTACCTAACTGAAAACGGTTTGAATCGAATGGATTAGCTAATCAGCGAAAAATGGAGTGATACAAGCTTACGAAAACTGGTAGAAGCACCTGTTCACTCACGTAACAAAAAAGCCAACGTCAGATCTAGGACTTTACGAACAAAGTAAAGATGACTAACAAAGTCACGCGAGGAGTGAATTGACACGAAAGGCTATAACCTCCGTTTTGATCGATACACGTGGTGGGTAAAACAGTTGCTAACTCGGCCCAAAACGACGAAGAAATGCATATTTTTAGTCAATTTACGACCTAGCATCGACCCAACTAGTAGCTCACAGTGATACCTACTTAATTACGCACAAGAAACAGGTAAACATGTGGGGGTAGTAATGAGTGTTGATCAACCTTTTCGGAGAAGCTGGACCCCTCGATCACAAACATTCGTCGATAGCAAACGCCAAAACCTCAGGCCAATTGGAAGAACTAACAGCATCCTCTATTTGGAGGAATCGAAGCAAGTTTGATGTAATGTTGTGTAACAGTTGATTACCAAAATAATGACAAATTCGAGCGCGTGAGTCTGGGAACGAAAGAAAGCAGGACACCTGGTAGGCGTTAGCAATGACCCAGTTCGTGGACAACGAACGTTGTCAGAATGATAGTACGGTGTAGTAACTGAAACCAATCAGATAAGCGAACAGACTAACACAGTCCAACTAGGAACAGAACAGACGTGTGACTTTAGCAACAGAAATACCCGAGACAGAGTTGGTCCATGTGACAATGCCAAAGAGAGAACTGACTTTTTGATTGGTTCGCCTGTGCCAAACAATAAATTCGCACGAACTGATAAAGCGATCAGCTGATGTGTAGCATGCGTGACACCAGTCTAAGATAGCATGTGAGAGAAAAATTGCATGAATTGCATACGATTGCGCACATACAGACAAACTGATTGAAATCTGCAATGAGAGAAGGAATATGTTCAACTTGACAGATTGGCTATCGCATGTGCTACACATCGTTTCATGATGAAACACAACTTGATATCGAGAAATCCAACAAGTCTGGGAGGAGGTGCATGATACAGTAAATATTGTCTACAAGAACGAGCACATCAGACGAAACGTTCTAACAATACACTTCAAAGGGGATTGATTTAACAACGAAGAAGCAATCTTAGTGCCGTAAGGAATGAGCGCGTTATGTTCAGATAACAAAAGCCAAAGCTATGCAGAAAGCCGTTTGTTCAAGAAGACTCATAATCTCCAATTAACGGACTACAATGATACAAATACACGATCGCATAAGTACAATGAGTAGAGTCATATAGCTCAACTCACACTAGAAGGATAATCGGTGCAGTCAATAAACTTAGTTTTTCGATTGAGTGTCATTACCGGTCGGATCCATACAACAACTATCGGAAGTTAACCAAATAAGTAAACATACAGCACCGACAGTCTTTCATGAATAGCAATAGTAGGAATCGAGTTCAAAATAAACTGAAATGCAAAAAAAAAATTTCACCACGTCGAATCATGATTCAGAATAAACCACAAAAAAGTTTGAAAGAACCTCAACGAACAGGTATTAAAAGTATGAACAACGTGTTCTAGTACTATCCTTACACTATACCAACATACATGACATCAACGCATATGTGGTTGAAGCTCAACTAACGTAATTGGTTCCGATGCAAAAGAAAGGACAAAGATGAGACTCAATTTCTAGCAGAGACTTTGTATCCAAACCCAAAGTATGATTAATGTATTTTAAACAAATGACTAGAATGAATGAGACAGTAGGGTAGCGTCTGCAGCCACAAACAATTTTGGATACAAAGTTCAAGCCATCACAAAGCAAAACAACGTCTAGCAAATACCCATATGCGTGACTGTTTTATCATAATGATCAGCAGCACTGATCATCCCAAAAGACAAACTGATGTCCACGAACCATACCATAAGTAGAGTTACTTCAAATACTCGATCAACCTTTCGCAGAATCATCTACTTTTTATCACTTTACAATTAGTAGAAAAACAGGATTTCCATTAAACAGTTTTGCGATTGACGTGCCACCACAAATGTCACTGTGCTACACATACGAGGTCCCGATCTCACGTTGATTCGACGTAGTCGAGGTTAACAATTAGAATGCCCAATTCGAGCGCACAGAACCATCTGTTGAATGACACGATTCACTGTGATCTCTCCTAGTGTATTTAAATTTAAAAACATCACTCTTATTTTACATTTAACTATTTCTCTACACACTATCAAGTTTAACGACTTGTTGTATGAACTGAGGAACAAATGGTTTCCACCTTCCGTTCGACCCGAACTTCAATGTGCCTCTGAACTGGCATTACGGCCCAACTATTCACAAGCGCATATCGTCTAATTGTTTTTGTTTGGCAGTTTAGGTCCTGAATGCTAACTATGCGGGTCATGCTTATAGAACGATTTTGATTTAATCGTTCCACCGTAAAAATAAGAGCAATCAGCCTTTTGTCGACCAGAAGGATCACGCCGGTGTTTCGTGAGTGTTGCAAGTAGTCCTCCACTATCTCGCAAAAATTGGACAATAATAGACGGCAGACAGCCTAGATATCGTCGTTCTTGAGGACGAACTGTCCGTTCGCTATAGACACCAACCGGAGCTGAAGTAAGAGAATAAAACTCCGACATTATGTCCACACATTTCTTCGAATATACTCCTGCGTTTGAACTATCCCAAAAGTCGAAAACACTTTTGTAGACGAGAACAACGGAGATAGACAAGATAATGCAATGAAATTCCGCAGAATGAAAACATGACCTCTACATCTTCGTCTATGACCAAACCAACCCTGTTCTTCTCCAATGGGTGCCGTCTGAGCTGCAGTAGATCGACTGAATATGATGGATGTCAGAACCCAAGTTATTACAAGGGTTATGCCAACTGTGTTATTTTCGCAGGAGCTCCTGACTCCTCTCTTGAATATGAGAACTACTGTGAATTGATCAAGACACGACAGTGTTCTCAGGTATCGGCATGAGTGGAAACACATGAAGCAAAGTCCCTATTAACGCTTTGTCATGCTCTTTGGAAAGAGCTGAAACAAGGTCATCTGGGTCACAGCCCTATTGTGTTGAAGGGCAAAAATGCGATCATCGGCTTCAGCTAGACCTGAATTTTCTGGCTGTGCCCCAACACTGATAGAAGCGGGCAAGTTAAGTTGGCCCATGCTCCGCCCAGTAGTCTAAACTTCTGAACGGATTATGAATAAGTATGCCATCTACCTAATAGATAGTTTCGTCCAATGATGGACGTCCTGTGACAGTGGTATGGATAGTCTTCCGAAGTTTGTTACCATTCACTAAAACGAAGGCGATTTCCATTTCATTAAATTCTTCAGGCAGTCAAGTTTTACGATGACCGATTGAGTTATCTGCGGATATTTCTCACTAGGTTATGTAAATTGCCACAAAGAATATTCTGTCCGGCAGCTGACAGCTCTGGGATCAAGTGACCGCTCAATCCGCGGATCATGGCGTCGCATAATGTAGCGCCAACGATCTGAGTTACTCATAAAACGACCGTCTAATAACGAACAAGATGAACAAGTTCAGAATCGCCAAGCTTGCATTCTGTGCCAGATTAGTATATATGCATCACATCAGGCACGACCAGTTTTCTAGCAATCAATGAGATCGATGAGGTGTAACCAGGAAGGAAGCGAAAGGACAGCAGTGCATCAGGAATGCGCATCCAGGAATGTGTTCCAATAGGATCAATGGTCGTGGATGGGGAAAACCACATATAACAAGCAGTTTTAAATACTCTGAGAGACCGGGCGAAGAGAGAGAACAAGCGAAACAATGATGCGTTCGATGTCGCAAACTAGAGCAAGTTAAAAATAACCTTTACGTAAACCTTAGTTGCAGCAACCTTCCGTCGTCGTTCGAGCGATGTGATCCTGGATCAAACCTTTCACCCAAGACGGGCCCGGGATCGCCGAATCGGTCCACCTTGGCGTTCGTATCTCTAGATACAATAATCACGTGAGTACAATAAGACGATCAAGAAAGGGCAGATCACTCCGAGCAATGTATCTAAAATGTGAGCGAGAGTGGTCTATTAGTTCACCCGCCTAACATTACGAACGTTGAGGGCGTCCATAGTAACTCGTGTACCAGCCCCAAGATGGGCAGCAGTGAAGATTAAAGGATCGTCGGTGAGAGAAACAACTTTCAAGGACAACATTAATAATGGTGAGACCTTTAGGATTACTAAACACCGGATTAACAATAAAAGAACTAAGTCGGATGGGACACTGGCGGTGAGCCAGCAACGGTATAGTTTTGCCTATCTATCCTGAATTGTGCAGCAGGTAAAGTGATCCGGTCTATACTGTGAGACAGTCGACGTAACACGTGGTTAGTAGCCAGTGCGAAACATCATGTCCCTTGACGAACAAGAGACACCATCAGGATGACCAGACCTAGACAAAAGAAAAATAACGATTCCCAACCGATGCCATCGACTCAACAAATTGTAGCATAAGACAGCGGCGGAGTGACAATGTAGTTGAGCTAACGTCGAACTTTGAGATAAGGTATACGTCCTATTCCGATCAATAACCAGAGGAACAAGGGGATGGTAGTTCGTCGAACCTATACATGTTGATCTGTCTTACACCAGTGATCTTATTGGTAAGGTCACCACACCGATAATAGTTAGCCTGACAGACCGGCAAGATGATCAGGCCAACATATCACAGTAGAGTCTGAACTCTTCATGAAGTGCAAAGATCACAATTGTAAGTACAATCAGTTTGGTGAAGAAAGCAAACAAAAGACTTACCTAATTCAGCGGGAAGGAATCGGATATCGTTCTCACCAGCCTTGATAACTTTTAGTTTCGAAAGTGTGCTGAAAATTAACAGTATGGAACGAGGTAAGAACCATCTGTGTTAACAAATCCATAATAGATTGTCAGAAATGAACTGTACGTTGGTGCTCTAAACTCCATCAACAATCTGAGTTTACAGAAGGTCACGACTGACAAATCACAGATGGATCAGCTACACGCAGAAGAGGCACAAACAACTGGGATTACAGAATAGGCAGGCGCCAGCAAAGTCAAGCAAGTTACCGATGAGCAGAAAGATCAGTAACAACCATTTGCATAAATGAGCAAAATCCACACAGAAAATCCAGAGTGCAGTTTATGCCCATTTATTGAGGAAAATGACTGCCTCAACTTTAAGTTATACATGTAACCGTGGAGAGGATAGTACCATAATCGATACGACTGGCAGCGAGAAGAAACGAACGACCAAACTCATGGAAAATGAGTCAACTGGTCGTCATCATCATCATCAAAGACAGAAATACATGGATGGCTAGCCCTGTTGCTTAACTGTCATACACCCGTGAAGAAAAAAGCAACCTTTGGTCACAAAAAGCAGAAGCGGTTATGCCAACATTTGAAACCTTCGACATCAAGGTGCCCACAGTTTGCAAACAAACAACCGAGCTACAAGCAAAATTAAAATTTCCATAGTTTTCACTGCTTCACATAAGTAAACAAACTTACACCAGAAACAACTCGGCCAAACAACATTCACACAACTGAGTTTGATAAGCCGCCATATCACCTAAGGTCTCCAGATATCAACCATACGAGTCGCATGGTCGTGCATATAAATGAGATTGAAGATAAGCGTTCATCTTACACTTGAAGTTCACAAATTCTACAAAAGAATCTGCGTTTCCGCAGGTACGAAATGAGAATAGTGAAGTACAACTGAAAATTAACAAGCCATACGAGCCCAGATTTGTGAAGGTAATTAGCAAAAACCTTAACACACAGAACTTGCCATGAACCGGTTGTGTTGAGTCATAACGACAAGTTTGTATTAAATAAAAGGACATACAAACAATGGTAAGAGAATGGTTAGACATGTATCCAAACGTAGACAGAAGAAACGACTGAAAATTTGCATAGCACTGAGTCCACAAAATGAAGCCCGATGACACATACAACACTCAGGAAGTTGCACAACCGATCAGCTCTACCTCTCTATCAAACAGTAACCACATGTTACGTTCACAACCCTAACACATCCTGAGGTCAAGACAGAGCATCATAGCCAGTTCAGCCAGTCAACAAAAGCGAGATAAAAAAAAATCCATGGAGCACTAGTGGGTTTTTGGGATATCTTAAGTGGTGCACGAACGCGTTGCTAGAAGAGAATCAAGCCAAACGAACACAGATCATGTGGACAAAGCTGAGAAACTGCCTCTCAAAGTACAAGGATTGTAGTACTGCCTTGAACTGACATGACAGTAAGTAATTAACTGGTGTAAATGGTCACTTACCCAATACTTCTAGGGAAAGTTGTCAACCGGTTGCACACAACATTCAGCTCTTGCAAGCTGACCAAGCCACTGAGATCTTCGGGCAGCGCTTCCAATTCATTTGAGTCTAGACCGAGAATACGAAGTTTTCTCAGGGAAGCAATTTCATCAGGAAGTGACTGGAAAATAATTAAGAGCCATAAACACTTGAGAAGGTATTAAAACACGTGAGTAAATGGATAAAAAGCATTTGGTCGACTTGAAAGTTTACACGCTATCAAGCTGCAGTGATATAACGGTGTAAGATGACAAATCAAGTTGGTAACCAAGTGATCATCAAACACCAATACGCGTCAACCGTCTACATGGTCTTCTAGGCATGTGCAACGAAACGGTTCGAGGCTGAAAAATCAGATGAAATTAGAAGATATAGTCACAACTTTAATGGGGGTCTGGTGGCGAATTTGAATAGAAAGCAATAACTACACTTGTATCACAGCAAACGGAAACAGCAGCAGAGTACAGTGTGAACAGGAGCAGTGAAATAGTCAAATAGATGCAATACTGACTCGGTAGCCAATGGATTTGACAGATGTAATCAAACTGCCTAAACCCAATGCTCTATCTCTAGTCAAGGCGGCAAAAATCTGAAATTCAACCTTGAAGATTCGTTGACCAACTAGTGTCAGTTCGGAATCATTGACAGGCTGCTATTTACTTATGGATCCATCAGTTGTGGAGTACATATTAACTAAGCAAACAAACAAATCTAACTTATAGTAGTGGAAATAAAAAGGCGCCGGGAAAATAGCGCGGTGTACCGGGGGTCTAGAAAAGAGACAGCATGATAGACCGACCGTCTATCGACTGGTTATCTGAATCTACGAAAAAGTCAACTGTTTGCCAGACAAGTGGCACAGAAAACTGAAGCGAGTAGGTAGATGTCCGCCGAATGGTCGCTAACGCGAACGCCATGACAGAAGTGCTGCAACTAATGAAGCCTAGTTGAAAATCCAAGAAGGTTACCACTTATGCCTTGTTTGAATGAAATCGCACAGCTGTGTCTAAAACATGCAAACAAATATCTTCCATGTTTGAACGAAAACATAAAACCTCATTGAAAACAAATGTCTCACACGAAAAGACAGTGACGCTCACATGAGAATGAGAATACGTGGTGCATATATCAATCCGTTGGAAAGTATCTTAAAGGACATACAATAAGGATTTTAGTCTGTCATAAATAACCGACCCGCAACTGATTGAAATTTAATTCAAGGACTTCTAAATTCTCCAACGCGCCGATTTCGGCAGGCAGGCTAATCAAACGATTGGATCCCAAATCCAATTCAACGATGGATTTCCAGTGGGGAAGATCTGCAAACATTTGCAGGAAGAAAAAAACGGAAAATAAGTGATCAGAATAACCGTACATAGAAGCATAGACTCTAAAGATTAAACTGCGTTAATGATGTGCTTAGGAAAAATTGTGTAGAAATTGAGAGACCAGAAATACTGGATGATATAACACCCATAATGTTTGCTTAATTGTATACGCATCAATATCTCACATCCTTCGGAGAGGAAATATTATAAGGCTGGTGATATGCACATTTCAGACATCAACCCAACCATCAAATAGACATTCTCGTTATCATTACCCATTGCACATATGATCAGCCCTTTAATATCCATAATGAATGTCAAAAGAATAGGGAACCTGAATGAGCAATCGCTCAGATTACTTTCAACGCCCACTCAGACTGGTATGGTTAGGACATCACGTGAGTAAATAGTTGTAGCAAAAAGGCATTCAACAAAGCACTCGCTCGTTCCCACGCAACATGCGCGCTCGCAATTATGAACCGAAATTTCGGTCCACAACACACTGGCAGTCTCCGTTCACACATCGTATACACTTCTGCCCGGTTTATGTGTGATTGGTGCCTTCTATCAGAGGTTTTCCGTCTGCCATTCCTCGTCCGTTAGTCCGATCTCGTTGAGCAATAGTTCGTCCGGTCGCTCTTGTTGTCCGCAATCTATCCACTTTGGCATTTGGACCATATCTCACAAATGTGTCGAGATATTCCACCGAGTGTTGGACTAATCGCGCCTACGACCTGGTCATCCATCACATTTCCCTTGCCATGTCTCGTCCGTTGCTCCCATTTTGCTGAGCGACGGCTCGTCCGGTCGCCTGTGTTGTGGGCTTTTAGACATATATCACTACCGCGCTGAGTTATTCTACCGAGTGTTGGAATACTTACACCTCCGACTTAGTCATCCATCACAAAATGAATGCTTATCTCACTAACAATCGCAATCCGTGATGCCATGCAATCCAGATTAAGTCACATGCAGTAATATCTGGTTTCTAATCCTCTTTTAACTGTATGCAATTCAAGGACGACCAAGTGCAACCGAATGAGGCAAGCTGTTGGCATGTGAAATACATGAAAAATCGAATTTGAAATATTAAGTGTGAAATGTCACCAGAAAAACCTATGCACGTTTAGACGAAGACGGTGATTACAAACGTCTCCACAAAAGTCGTCAACCTAAAGTAACCATTACTAAAGAAAGCACAATAAAAAACGAAGTCCTTTTTTTCACCAATCATAGTGTGAGTTAGTTTAACAAAAATATAATACCCACAACTCCATTGTGAAGAACATTAAATAGTAGGTGACGCAATCCGGGCGTTCCACACGCGTATTCATTTTGACGAAGAGGTTTAAGAAAACGGGAGTGAATTGGGCGATTGGATGCTGTACGCACTGCAATGCAACGTGAAATGAAACAATCTAGACAAACTAATCATGGTCCCCTTTGGGTCATTGTGATGAGAGGTTTTGTAAGTGAAAGACATGCGAACACGCATCAATGATTAACTTTACACGAACACTTTGCATAACGTGGTCACGAGCCAACAATCGTCTTGCGCGTGGTAGACCATTTTATGAGGCTGTTTATGCTAGCCCGTATGTATCAGCGAACGATCATCTCTGATCCATATCGGTTTCTCCTGATTGCGGTTAGAATTCAGAGGAGGGAGTTGACTTCACGTGTATGAACCGTTATGGTAGCAACAGAACTGGAAATGATGATGTTATTCCATTATCCCCATTATGCTAACACTGCACCGTGGCTGATTTTCTTTTAGTTTTGACACAGCAGGCAGTGACAATTTGATGAAAGCTCAAATCAGCAACTATCAGATCATGAGCAGAAGCAAGTGGTGAGGTACTGGTTCGAGAATTGGTACTAAAAATGCAACCTTAACGGTTGTCAGCAGAGTGGAACGGTGCTGAAGTGGACCGTATCTAGTCAATAGTTAGTGTTTGAGGATAAGCGTTAGGAGACAAGTAAATCGAATCTACTTGATCATGCTGGAATAATCACATGATAGAGTTTGGGTACGAATACGTTTCCACGGTAAATACGGTCTACGGGCACGACTGCCGTAAAACGTGAATGATGAAAATACTCGTTCGTTTGAAATGCACCCCGCAACTTCAAAGTAGAAATTGATGAGTAAATACTGGGGAACTCCCACACCCACGTTCTTTGCTGCAAACAGCCAGTCTGAGAGTGTGGACAGTTTTATGTGCTTCGGTTGCATTATCTCGTTGGTTTATGATACTATTGACGAGACATCAGTGAGGATATCAAAGGCACATGTTACTCTTGCCAATCAGTGTCATGCGTTACATGAGGGTAGCGTCCAGTTGTCACTGAAAAGGAAACGTATATAATATCTACGACCGATCTGTGTTGCTCAATGGTTCAAAAACGTTGCCGGTTTGAAACGGATACATCAACAGACTTGTATTTGGCTATCCATGTCTCCTCCAACCGGCTCAAACCAAATGAGGTGATCGCATGCGGAACGCGACCGTTCGCCACCGTTCATTCCAGAAAAGTATTGATTAGCTGGGTTGCACGCCAACGAATAATTTACCGCGTCGGGTATTACATGATGACAACACCAACAGACAGGTAAAGTCGTGAGAGAGCTGAGCAACGACGTAGTCACAAAATATGTAGATTCTGGCTAATCTGTTAAACGGAGTGAGCAAGTGTAACGCACACCAGGTCAGGGACCTCTTAATCAGTCAAAATGGTTGATTAAAAACGCTATCTGAGATAACAACATGCCACAATTAGTGGCGCGCCTGCATCCACTAAGTTATTAGTTCTCCTATTTGCCGTAGGTTACCAAATCAAGAACAGAAATCGGTGATTACTTTATCCACTTTGAACCGAAACATACGCACAAAGGAGACCCACAAGAGAATGTCTGGAGTGGTTTCATTCGATAGCAAGGACAAGTGTATCGTTGATACTGTTGACAGCATGTTCAAGATGTACGGTACAAGCAGCGCTACTATCAGACAACCGATAGCCGGTTGAAAAGATATGATTCCTGTGACATAAGAATAACACTAGCACACTACTGAGTAAGAAAAGATACTGCTGCTCGCAGTCAATGAGGAAGATGAACGTCGAACAATGCCATCGATGGAAGTATGTATTATAAATGCGCAAAGAAAACTAAGATTTCTGTTGGCCGATTTGGTACGCATCTACAGCGAACTTTGGGAATCAGCTGGTTCAATGAAGATATTAACTTCACTTACAGCTCGATTGGTTGTTTGCAAGGTGTAGTCGCCTTGCTGTTGTGTTTGAACATAGACGTACCTATTTTTAGTAGCTAGGTCCGTCCCTCTCCCTTTTTTACTCTCTTCTCATATAGGTTTTTTCTTTCTTTTTTTTTCTTCCGTGGTTGTGCGGCAGTTAAGCATCAATGTGAAGCACAGATTGCTATCTATGATGATGATAATGATGTAACTCAACATAACTGAGAAATCATGATCACGCGGTTATCGACCGGATAGAACAGTGATTCTGTTCAGTCTCCTTTCGAAATGATCGAGCAGGCTGAACACTATTCATACAAGGTTGTGGGTGAGTGTTTAGATATGACTATTCGGTCATGCTTATTGTGAGGTTGCTGGCGTTATGGTTAGCACGCTAGTCTCACAAGCATGAGGGTCAGAGTGCAAACTCTCATCCGAACAGGGATATGCACCACTGATGAGATCTAATAAGAACGAAGCTAGAGTCTAGTGCTTCTTTTCGAAATGGGCAAGTCAAACTGCTTATCTGAATGCGAAGGCTGCCATCAAATGTGGGTGATGTTCAATTTTGAAGTGCACACTGCGAGAAGTTCGGGCTGAAAAGAAAGTCCGTTCTGTTTGTGGCAACTTCAGACCTCGCTTTAATGAGACAAGTTATTCTGGTTCTTGGAGGTAGATCCCAGGAACAGGAATCTGAAGTCAAAATTGACGTAACTTATGCCATCTATCAGATTCGGACTTCATGTTCAGATAAATAGTTGTTCCTACATTCACGTGGAACACAAGGTCATAATCTGATATATATACAGCAGCATTTTCGCTAGTTTCGGCAGGTCGAAATTTCAGGTGAATACATGCGTTATTGACCGACTGTTGCCTTTGCCTTCTCTATCGTCCTGCCATTCGTGGGTCGCGCACAGTCAGTCTCAAATCTGGAGCTTGATGTGTGTTGTTTGTGGGAAACGCGAGTCCATAATTCTAGCACAGTCATTCACTCCCGCTCATCTCCAGATAACTGTTGATTCAAGCGCTTCTCTCTCAGGGTTTCTGGTGACGCCGAAGCTGAATCTCGTAGTCAAACTGGAATGGGAGTCACGCTGAGTTCCGGAGTAAAGCAATGTTCGCTCGAATGGATCTCGGTGAGCAGTCGCTTAGGCGTTGTCAGACTCAATACATCGGTCCAAGTCTGTCGACACATATCAGAAAAGCGTTGTACGTCCATCATATCTGCGTATGCCCCAACGGACAGTTGTTCGGATATTACGACACTTTCATTGGTATTCTGAAGCAGACTAAGCGCTCTGACAATATCATACTAGCTTGGTCGCCTTTCTTCAGAGAAGCGGCCGGGAGGTATGTCTGATGTCCAGGCATAACTCACTGACAACGGTGAAGGATTGCTGCATCTGTGCGTATCTCACGATGTTTAAACTTCGAGTACTGCATACCAGCACGGGATGAGGCAATAGGTTACACAGAGACTTCCTTGTACTTTTCACCTTTGGATACAACTCGATCAGTTACAGGTGGTGTCACTCCGCTAAAGACTGTCGTGCCTTTTTGTTGTTGTGCATGCCCGTATTCTTTCCTCATTTGCCCAAAGGACATACGCTCTTAAATGCAAGATACTTAACTGGTATTCGACAAAGGAGTGTAAAGAATGCTTAACAGGAGAAATTGGAGAACAAGTTGTCCTATTCAAGTCAGACGAAAGAAACTAACGAACACTGGAATCAAGTCGCAGCAGCTATGAAAGCATGCTGTGAACAGTTATGTTCTGAAGGAGCTGTCCATTTACTACAGAACTGGATTCTTGCCACGTCGATAAACCTCATGAATAAACTTCGTTCGATTCCATCTGGCTCTCAGTGTGACAACGACCGTCGGAAACTTAAATGCAAGCTGACTGAAAAGCTGGCGCAAAAACCGTGAGCAACACTTGGTCAAACAGCTGAGAAAGATGGAACCGGTTTTTTATCTGGAAACAGAAAAAAGCTATTTTCCCTGATCCGTGATTGTACTGACCTTCGACTCGGTGTAAGGGAAACCATAGGTGAAAAGATGGTTCACCTACCACCAGTAAATCGAACAAACTTGACAGATAGGCTGGACATTTTGAGGAACGATCCAGCCGGTCATGACTAAAGAATGTAAAGGACCGGATCCAAATGATCAGTCATTGTGTTCCAAACGGCCCTTCGTCTGAAGCAGAAATGGCCCTGGAGTATAAGTTACTGAAACGTAACAAAGCTCTTAAACCAGACCTCTTATCTCCTTCTCTTTTCAAGGATGGTGAAGAAAGGTTGATATCAAAACTGACGAAACTCCTGCATACGACTTGCAAGTTGTGATTGGTGCTCATCAACAGCAATTTCCGTTTTCATAAGAGGGCTCGAAGTGCATCTGACAACCACAAAGGGGTCAGTCTAGCCTCCGTTGTTTTCAAGTTACTCACTGGCCTCATTTTACGTCTAATCACTAAGCCCAAAGAGATTCAGACACGTGAAGAACAAGCAGGATTCCGATCCAGTTGAGGGTGTGTTGATCACATTTTTACCATGCGACAGATCTCGGAACATCGGCACTGTTACAGACAGCCAACGGTCTTGGTCTTTTTGGACTGTATGCCCACTCTGTAAGCAAGGCAAGGGTTTATGGACAACTGTCCCAGGTGTTCATCACTTCTAGCTGTGTTCCTCAGGGATGTTCGATCTCTGCCTTCCTTCTCACTTCCCTCAAGGACGACACCTGGAAGGTGCGCTTGAGGAATTCAGTGAACCCGGTGTTAAGCATTTTCCTGGTACATGGTTGAGTGACACGCAGCACGCCGATGACATTATCTTACTTAGCTTTTCTGCTGAACCAGGTGAATGACCGGGTTCATTTGTATGGAATACGCTTCGCAACTCCAGAGTGCAAAGTGGTATGTCCAGACTGGGGTATTCCCACTCCTACCTACTGCAAGAATCTGCTCTCGTTAGTCCCTACTGTTGTTTGTGAGACATCAGGGAGGACAGCAAAGGTAAGAGATGTCTTTGCCAGCCTGCGTCATCTGTAGCGTCGAAAAGACGTTCGGTTGTCACAGAAAGGAAAAGTACATAATCAATGTGAACGTTCTGTTTTGTTCTATGGTTCGAGAACGTAGCTTGTTCACAATAAAGATGTCAATAAACTTACCGTGTTTGACCATCGTTATCTACGCTAATTAACCCACATTACGTGGATTGGCCACGTAAGGAACAAGACTGCTCGCCGGTTCGATTTCGAAACACTCCAGATACGCGACCAATTGGCCAACTAATCACGTTGCACAGCCTGCTATGGTCACGTGCTCCATATGGCATCCGACCGTTTACGGTACTGGGCATTATATGCTGAGATCACTAACAGTTGGGTAAGTGTATGATGATCAGCCATCAACGTAGTCACGAACTATGAACACTTCGACTGTTCCGTTGAGTAAAGTGAGGTGTCGCTTTCTGACTGCGGTCCTCATGATCACTCAAATCGCTTGTCAGAAACAGTATGAGGTGACAGTGTGTCGCATTCAATAGGGCACCTGCATACACACCATTTCTAGTTACTTCGCTTTTTAGTAACATTTTCAACTTCTGGGGTATTCCACGTCAGCGTTGAAGTGGACGGCGATCTGAGCCATAGTATTCTCTGGTTAGGATCAAAACCGTTGTGATGATGATGTCTACTGGACGGGGATGGACAAAGAACTAGAACAACTGGTACGCTGTTATCACAAATGTTCATTGGCTTTCAAGGCATCCATAAAGACTCCGTTACAGTCGTTGTCTGGTCTGGCAACACAGTTATACACGATTCACTGGGATTTCGCTGGATCGTTTCAAGGGCATATCTTCCTCACCGTTGTGGATGCCTTCAACAAATGGCCAAAGACCACGTTAATGCAGACGACCACCACAGGCGCTAACATCTCTCAGGTTCTGCAGATTCAGATGCCCAGAAACGTTCGTGAGTGACAACGGAAGGCGGTTTACTCCAACGGCATCCATAAACAGAAAGGTATCAGTCATATGCGTTCGCCATCCTTACATCTGTATTTTGACGACCAAAACACTTCTAAACAGTCCCTTCAGAAAGCCCGGAGAGTGGAGGAAAACTACGACTAAAACGTTGGGGAAGTGTCTAATACATTACTGATCGACAGCGAATCCACAAACGCCACAGAGTACCTATGGGTGAAGTCATCATCGACCGGAAGATTCGGTTACCGTTAAACTCTCTTCGGTTATCAACGATCACACCACGAACCAGAAATAGAGGCATGGGGAACAGGACAATAGGCGCCACAGGTCGAAACGTCGAGATCTTCAAATCGGCCAGACGATATTGACACGCGGTCACCGGAACCGTTCAGTTTCTTGAACCAGTGGTCGAATTCGGTAGTACCTTGAGGGTGTCATCTATGAGGTGCAAGTAAGAGACGACGTTTGAGTGCGCCACGTTAATCAAATGTAACTCGGGAATATCTCCGATCGTACGCAAAGGGATAATGACTTACCGTTGGATGTTCTCCTATATATCTTTGGTCAGCAACGCTCGGAACCTACCGTCACCTAATATTATCAAGGATTTCTTTTTATACTAGCTGCATCCCAGACAATAGACAGACGGACCACGGAGAACGACACCTAAGTAGACCGAACCCTTACTATGTTGCTACGACTACTACACTCAAAGAAGAAGTGCTAGGGATATGGTAAACTTAGCCCTAAGAACAGGAATCTGAAGTCAAAGTTGACGTAACTTATGCCATCCGTCGGATTCGGACTTCATGTTCGGATAAATAATTGTTCCTACATTCACATGGCACACATCACAATCCTATATAAATATAGCTGTATTTTCGCTAGTCTTAGCAAATCAAAATTTCAGGCGAATACATGCGTTATTGGCCGACTGCTGTCTTTGCCTTCTCTATCGTCCTGTCATTCGTGGGTCACGCACAATCGGTCGAAGTTCAAAATATTCCGTTGGCACAGTTGTTTGACGTGTCGATGCTTTAGGATACAACACTGGTGTATAGACAAATGGCTGTTTGACATTCAGTAGTTACTGTAAGGTCTACGGTAATAACAAACGTAAATACGACCGTTTATCCTCGCAGAAGCAAGTGCGGGAGAGTCACGTGTGCACCGGTGAGTAAACACTATGTGTGGGGTGGCTTTCATATATACATTCACGGTTAAGTGCAGTTACAACAAAGCAACCTTTTCATCTTTAGCAATACTTGTGATACCGCAAGAAAAAAAACGTAACGCAGCGCTTTTTTGTTAGTATAAAGTAAACAAGTTTTCTGCAGTTTTGTTTTTTTACGCAAAGTGCATGCACCGTAGTTAGGTTGTATGAAATACAGGTTAATTGTCAGAATATCTGATGGACACCTGACAATGATATTCTTAACTAAAGTAGCGAGTAATGAATCGGAAATATAGTCAAAATGATAACTTGACCATTCTAAAGTGGTAACACTTTCGATTTGTACTGTTGTTAATGAAACAAGAATGAGCAATAGACATGCACCATTTTCTAAGGAGAGGGGGATATTTCAAATGGGACCTGGTTGACCTGTCGGCACTGGGACATCCAAATATGATTCTTAGGTTCAACAGCCTGATTGAAGCATAATGAGGCAAAATTGTCGTTCTGTTTACCACAACGTCATATGAAACAGGCCACCAATGATAAAAGAACTCATGTACCGCTTGTGAAAAAAATAAGTAGCACGCAGAATCTGAAGCACGTAGCTGGTGTGGTTGCCGCTCGCCGTGTGTGAGGTTACACTGATCAATCTGATCGACCAATTAACCGAAAGTCCACTTACTCATGCGAACTCCGGGGGATCATAGTGAATTCCAGCCCGGGTGCAAGAATACGACAATGCAGGTTGTAAAGTTGTACGTTTACAACACCCACATGCTAATGGACTCGGTGATCTGTACATGATCCATATGCGAGAGTATGCGTGTTAATGTGACGGGTAGCCACCAAGTGTAAAACTAGACATGAGCGCGCGCATGTATCAACAGATCTGCTGTGCGCAGCGTGCATATAGAACGAACGCTCGAGTCGGAGCCAAACAGAACAGAACAGGGCAGGTGACGGTTGGCATGCTTGGTAGACGTTTTTTTGGCGGACGTACACGCACAACAGTCATGCGTGTGTATGCGTGTTAAGAATTGGCAACCGGTGTTTATTCAGCACTTACCCGCTGGCACGAGAAACGTGATGTTGTTGTCACATAGATTCAACCGGGTCAGTCCGTTGGCTTCGGTGAATATGGCGGACGGAATGTCTGATATTCGGTTGTGATCGATGTTCAAAGACTGTGTGTGCGTGTGAGTATACGTTCACGTGATTGAGAGACAGATAGGTGGAAAGTGAAAACAACAGAAGTTGATAAAATGCAGTGCAAATCAAAAGGAATGAACGGATTAAACATCAAGATAATGTGATATTATTATTGAGAAACAGGGTATGTGCATTGCAATCCAGAATTTAGAAATGTCGGGGTTTCTACTGTATTAACCGTGTCAGTAAAATTACATATTCCAGAATCAGAGAAGTCGTCAAACGAAGCAGAAGAAATACAACAAAGAATTTGCTTTCTAAACATCCACAAGGCATTGCAAAAGATTGCAATAAGTCAAAAGTCGAACCGATGCAATAACAACTAATATTTACAATTGAAAATGTAATTGTATTGACTTGAGAAAGAACTATCCAAAACAATTGTTAATCACTTCGTTACCTCTGATGTTATGGGAATCTGCTGACAATCGAAAAATCAAAAAATGAGGAAAATCAACGTGTGGTATATTATTATAATCTAGGAACGACTCGAGCTAAAGCTTCAACATGAATTAATGTTTGTTATTCAACTAGTGCCTCACAGATAGGAAGAACAGTGAGAAGCTGCGCAACTTGACCAGAAGCCATAACACTAACCCACCTAAAGAAAACAACGTGAAACATATGAAGAGAATGATTCATCTCCGTCAAAAATGAAAACCACAGTGCATCTGCACGTGAATTTAGTTCGCAATACCGATTCAACTGGCTGATATTCTGTTGAACTGAGAACGATCATTCTTTCGCCAAATATGCTTTGATCGCATTTATTCTGAGTGGCCGCCATAATGCTGACTGCCCACCGTTTTCAAATACATTCGTTACAAAAGAAGCTCGATGGCGAGGACGCACGTACCAAACTGGCCCAGGTCGAAATGTTTCATAATTCTGACTATCAAATCCATTTCCGAGTGCATAGTACATCTGCCAATCATCCGCTTTCCAAATAGGTGATACGGTTCCCAGATCCATGTGAAAGCAGGCTAATGAGCGGCTTAAAACACACTAAATAACATCCAAGACAGGCTGGTTTGGTTATCACATCGGTCAAAACTAACAGATCTAATATATCGATGTTGAGTAGAACAAGGAAAGACTGGATGTATTCGTTGATGTCGTACGATCGAGCAGCAATGGGAATCGCCGGGAAACAAGAGCAATAAAGACGAGTATGGCAGCAGAGGTTAACAATCACCACTGAACTGACGGTATTCCACGTTAACTTGCAAATTCGCATGGTACCACATATGTTCACTGACACAGGTTGACGTGACTCAACAAAATCAATCAACCACTGAGGCGGCATCCATTTGAATTACCCTTTGAAAGAGTGGCAGATGCTGATATTTGGTCGCGTGGATAGGATGTAAAGTTTGGCAGGAATTCAGTGGACGTATTGATCTACATCACTCGAAACCCGTAGCCAGTGGCACCAAAATCTAGCGGTCACTCTTGGAAAATCATGGCACGATAAACGGTGGTGTCTTAACGCCAGAGGGATAGTGGACGGATGTCTACGGATACAACTTCATAAGACGGGTGGTACGGGTGTCAAGGCAACGGACTGAGGGGGTTACAACAAAACGAGTAATGAAACCAGAAAACATCCCGTTTAAACAAAAATAACGGCAAAAGCTGAGAGCAACGTCACAGCGAGGGAGAGTTGTATAGAAATTATGGGTCGAAAGGAAATCCAGTTGAATGGGCCCCAACCGAGGTATGTGGTCCAAAAATCGAGCCAAAGTATCGGAGTAGTAATTTATCAAGATGATCATGCCCGGGTCCTGTTACTCCAGTCCTAATAAGTGCGAGACGTAATCTCGGAAAAACTAGCGAATGGGCTCTATCATTACGGCACACAACAGCTGTATTTTCAGTCAAACTAACCCTGTAAAAGGCACCATACAGGATAACAGGGCGGAAAACACTAAGAACCCCCAGAATGCCAAACTGGTTCTCAGCTGAGGGTATTCCTCTGAACCCAGTCTAATTACACAATTCCGAAGACAGGAGTGATGTAACCGAACAAACCCTTGTGCACTCGAGGAGCTTCCAGCCACTGCCTAAGACTTCAAAACGACGCAACATACCATTTCGAAATGCTAAGCGTAAAATTCGCCTGAATGTTCAACTTTGGGCTGTCGTATGTGAATGCACAAGAAAAATATTTTTAAAAATATTAGGTCAACAAGCTGACAAGTCAACACAATACACATGCCTAATTATTAGTCAATGTGATAAAGAAAAAGCAATGTCCTGAAGCCTTGCTTATCCGAATCCTGCTTCCACAATCCACTGCTTCAGATATTCACGTCATCTACCTTGAAGCCCTACATTCTCTTCAAAAGAAGTCATCAGAGCAGAAAGGAGATATGTGTTACAGTGTATTAAAGAATCGTTCGGTCTCACCAATCGGAAAATTAAAACGTGTAGATTGCAAACGACACACACACAGAGTGAAAGAGAAAAACAGTGAGTTGATAGGCGTTTTAACGTCTTCAAACATTGAACCACAACAAAAAAAGTATATCCCAGCGGGACTCAAAGTTGAAAAAACGCTCCTGATTAAAATGAAGGGTGGAAACCCTTCGGATCCACGGCTGAGTAATTCAGGAATTGAGAATGAATCCAGTACCATGTATACATACAAGAATGTGTCAGAGAATACTGATGTGAAAAAAATGGAAAAAGAAGCTACTTTAGTAGCAGACAATCAAAGGACGGACACAAAATACGTGCAGTTGAAACCTGTTAGGGTCAGGATAAACCTGAACCGAAGAACAAGATTCTGCTGTCAGAAATCAGATATCACAAGCAGTTACTGAGATATGCATCGGCGTGACATTCAAATAATTTTTTGCGCGCTAACACGGCCACAAGGTCAATGATTTTCTACAAATGTCGAACAATTCCTCTTTTAAATTTGCAAGTGGCTAAATACATCGCTTATCCGGAGTCTGCTTTGTCCGTGTTTTCATTGGTTCTTGTCGTTTGCAGTTTGGGAGTCAATTGAGTTATTCATTCACCGTTCCTCGTACCAGTTATTCGTGTTCGTGTTCAGTAGGATTCGGTTATAACAAAACCATTCCCATTTAAAAGAACGGTAGACCCTGCGACTTTCAAGCAAACGAGCAATATTTAAAAGGCATTCAACAATACACGTGGAATTTATAGGATGCCGATAACTGACCCCTTACAGAGGGCATAAGGAAATGCAAAACGATAGTTTAAACTAGATAGCTTGAACTAGGCTATTCACGTTAGAACAGACAGGAAACAGCCTACTAATGAGTCGCGTGAACCGAACAAGTGTGTATGTAGACGACGATAAGCAATTGTAAATCGGGTGCAACCTGAGTTATGCAAAACAACTTACGTAACATGTTCGAAATTGACCAGGACCACCAGCAGGAAAACTAGTGAAGGAGTTTCTGGAGAGTGTGATGTTTTTCAACTTAGGCAAATTGCACAGAAGATCGTCCTGAAGATCAAGGGAGTATGGAAGAGCAGGGAGAAAACGTGAACACGACATGGAATATCATCCTGAACGAACAGAGAACATCCAGTCAAAAAATTGTGGCGAAAAGTTGTCTGGACAAACGAAGTACCTAGAAGTGAGCGAAACGTCTCAATCACATGACTACATTCCGAATGGAAAACATACCCGGTCCGTTAGCCCCAATTATATCTCTTAACCCTCATTCGACAAGTACAACCATTTGAGAATGTAAGCACCTTATGAAAAGGACTTACGGACCCTATATTAGGAACGGATGAAAAATGGCATTCAGATAGCAAACCCAAAGAAACCGACCGAGCAAGTGGACAGGTGTTGATCATATCGAACTTGGCCGTTATTGTTGGGTGTTTGGTTGTTCAGATTGGCGTTTTATGTTTGTTTGACCAAAAATGGTTCAAATATGCAGTGTACTAATGCTTTAAAGTACCACGTGCTCTCAGCTTTCACTGTTTGGCATTCCAGCCCACAAAGTCGAATCATTAAGGTTTTGACTGATGAAGGCAACAGCCTTTATACCAACTGACAAGTTCTTTTTGAAACGCACAACCACCGACCAGTCTTCTAGGCTGCACCTATACCTAACGGTTATATCGCTTCTGCACGAGTCACGCTTATCTTTTCAGTTCCACCCTACTACACCAATAATCTCTGTTCTTCTGGTTGTGACGTAGCTCCATTCGTAGACGGTTCCGTGACGGCCTCATTAACCTTCACAGCCAACCTTCGTCTCGTAGTAATCAAGTGAAGCGTGTTTTACACCTAAAGAGCAACCTAATCTTTATCAAACGTGTCTAGCCGGCACTGAACGACGCACTGAATTCGGATCACTTTCTCTACCTTACTGGGTTACCGACTCAGTTGTCTTCACCATACAGCTCGCTCTACACAGAAGATCTTACCTCGAGCTAAAGCGCATAATGCGTTGTCCACATTGATTAGTGTGCACTTAGTGCCGTGTCCACAGCTTCCGTACGGCTGAGGTTGATCCAAGGAATTCCAATTGAAATCTGCACACTTCTTGTTCCATCTAACCTCGTCATGAATGAACCATTTGTACTAATCGTTGGCCGGATCCTTTGGCTCCAGAATGGGCTAATTTAGTGGCGTCACCTCAAGTTATTTTGTATTGACTAATCGCTTAACAGAGATCGACATGGCACAAGTACGTAGCAATAAGGTGCGATGCACCGACTAAGCGTCGCCAACGATTTCGCGATCGCAAAAAATCAATAAGGGGTTGGATAAGCATACTTATGTTAGATCGCGCCGTTCGATTTTTTAGAAAACGTGACTGACTTCACATGTGGGAAAAGTATTCAATCACAGAAGAGCATGAGAATGTGCAGTGCCGATACACATTCACATAATCAGCATGCAGTCCATCAGAAATCGTTATCTCTCGTAAGACAGAAATTTACATACAACCAAGTAAAACTACGAACGACAGACAAACATTATAATATCTAATTTCATAAAAGAATATCTCTCAGTCAAAGCTGTTCAATTCTATAAGGTAGAGAAATGTAGGGGAGAAAATGTCTAAACAGAAAGGTGATCAAAAATGACACAAAAGACAACCAAAGAGCAGCAGATGCGCACACATTCAGCAAGTAGATAGAAAATATTAATCATCATGGTAGCAAACTCTGACCGACTGACTGCGTGTTTATCGTGTCACCACCTATGTAGGGGATTTTACTTCTGAACGTTTCAGCTATTTCGTTGTGGTGGTCAGGTCTATGAACAGTATCAACCCGGAGGCCTATGCTGTCTAGGACTTCCATCTTACCGGATACAACCATGTCAGTTAGGCCGAAGAGAAGCAGTCAAACAAAAAAGCAGCTGGGCTCACAGGTTTACATGTTGCTCCACTCACAGTGAGGCACGAATACATAAGTAAACAATAGAGCTATATTTATGGTTGCAGCACTGCATTCTACCCCGTACAGACGTACCACGTACAGGTGTCTTCAAACAAACCACTCCGATTGCCGAACGGTTGGCCGTGACCCTTGGTATATTAACTCGTGCGGTCGAAAAACCCGCACTAATTTTCCCAAGCTCAATGAAGATAAAAATACATTTACCACGCGCAGCAGAAATCAGGGTAAGTCCAAAATGTCTTGGTCACTACACTCACGAGGTGGGTTAGCCCCTCGTTGCCAAACGAGTCAGATTTTTAAATCGCAAGCCTCAATTAAGGTCCCCCAAGAAAACCATACAACCTGTTGCCTCTCAAGTCAGACTTTTGAGTTAGAAGCTCCAGGTGGGATCCCTAGAAAGAAAACATTTTTCTCTGTCCCACAGACCGAACTGTTGAGTCAGAGACTCAACCTGGAGACCCATTTGTCAACCTGATGCATGCGCGTGGACACAAGACATTGTCCGTTGGGATGTGGAATGTGCGTGCGCTCCCTGATGCAGCACTGGACGACCGAAACGCCAACCCGCACTGTTCATGGAACTGAACCACTACGATATTCACGTCGCAGTCCTGAATGAGACAAGGCTTGCAAACCAAAGTACGCTCCGGGAAGCATGTGACGGATAAGTCATCCACCGGACAGATTACCTGGAAGACGATGTTCGGGAGCACCCTGTCTGTTTTGCAGTCGCTTGTCGCATCAGTTATTTGATTATAGGTGAACCGAGCGACATTAGTCCTCGAATCATGTTCATGCGCTTCCGAATCGGGCGATGTAAGTCTGCCACATTTCTTAGTGTTTACGGTCCAACTATGTGTCACACCGATGACACAAAGAACCAGTTCTGTGACCAGCTGTCCGTCACAATCCGTTCGACAGCGGCAAGTGGTCGACTGTGTGTTCTAAGTGACTTCAACGCGCAAGTTGAACGAACACGATCATCTGGTCGGAAGTCTTCGGACCTCACCGCGTTGGTGTTGTCAACGAGAGCGGTGATCGTCTGCTCCACTTGTGTGCTACTAACGAGCTGACTATCACAAACGGCGGACTCTAGTTGAATTCAACCGATATCACGACATAGACTCACCTACGAAGCGGTCACTACCATTTAGGTGATTACGTGACCGTGCGACAGTGTGACATTCGCGAAGTGCGTACCACACGAGTGATACGCAGAGCTGAGTGTAGCAGGAAAACACCGCACATCAATGTTTGCAAGCCCGTTTATAGTAAATCATTGGGGCAGTGGCAGAAAGTAGAGGTTAAACGCTTTTAGGAATGAAAGACGACGACGGTAGTTCAGCGTGAATTTCACGTTCATTTCAAAGATGCTGCTGTATCCATTATTCCCGACAGTATGTGGCAATACCTCCAAGAGCAGATCAAGGCAGCAATCAAAGAAACAATCGATTTCCGGCACCAGAAACTTCCAGACTGGTTTGGTGGAAACGATGCGGTTATTTTGACCTTAATATGAGAGAAGTGATGTTTTCTACTTTCAAAATGGGCCAAATATAATAAAGACAAAATAACCACGCTTCGGAGTATTCGTCGTCAACTTGCAAAACGGTTTCGCCAAACCAAAGACGACTGGTGAAAAAAAGGTGATTTAATGTTTAGCTACGTTGACTGTAGACAACACAAGGAGCTCCACTATTCGTTGATGACAGTTTTGACCCATCCTGTTAGCTTACTAAAAACACTGAATCATGGAGACTAACATTTCATGCGCCTAACCAGAGGATACCACGGAAGTCTGGTGCAAGCACTTTGGTAGCCTGCAAAATTGGTCTGCTGTCATTGACTAGGTGACCGTGAGTAACCCGCCACAAGATGTCAAAACTTCACTTGGTCTTGCTTCAGATTTTGCACAGATGCAGACAACTCCTGAAAAAACAATGTTCGCCAGGAGTAGTGTGGATTTCAAGTAAGTCGCACCACGATCGAAATGGTATTCGCTGCTAGGCAGATTTCAGAAAAAGTGCTGTGAACACAACCGGCTGTTTCATATCCTCTGTGCAGATTTTACCAGTGTTCGATTCCGTGAGCCGTGAAGCATTGTGGACGGTGCTTGTTCAGTTCAGATGTCTATTTCAGTCCGTCAGCTCAATTAGAATGTTGCATATGGATTTGAAGACGAAGAAATAATCGTGTGGAGTAACCTGTAATGATCTTGGCATTGTCACTGGCGTGAGGCCGGATTGTGTCTTAGCCCCAACACTATCTAGTTTATCCTTGACCTCAATGCCAACGGTTTCTCCTCAAAACTCTGAGGACGGTGTGGAAGTTGAATACCGCATAGATGGCCGTTTGTTGAATGTTCGGCTTTTTCGGCGTCCCAGCTAGCCTACATGACACGATAATGTGCATGTTGTTTGAAAATGACAGTGCGCTACATCTCCACAACAGAGAGGAACTTCAGCGACGGGTCACATTTTTCGCGACATCGGAATCCAAATGTAGTTTGGATATCAATACAGACAAGAGATCTTCATTTCAACCTTATCCGAACGAAGGTGGCGTGCCAACATTTGAAATCTGTTCCCAGGGAGACAGTATGGATTGTCGCACAAATCTCTGATGCTTGGGTACTAAGACATCGACAGATCTATCCGTGAGCTTCGAATTGCGAACTTGTGTGGCGAAGGCTAGTGCTGCTTTCGGATGTATCGAAGGACATGTCTGAAAAAAATCACGGCTTGATAACTAAAACAAGGATATTTGTCTATCACGCAATGGTGTTGTCTACAATGTGGTGTGGCAACGAAGCTTGTACAGTGTATCGATGGAATGTGTAACACCTGAGCCGCCTCCATCTACAATGCTTAAGATGCGTCTTGGGTGTTCTGTGGACGGACATAGATCCATACACAGAGCGGACACGAACGGGATTAAAGTCATGCTGGTGCTCCATCAGCTTTGTTGGCTGAGACAGATCCGTAGTAACCTCCACCTTTTTTTCTCCAGCTTTGCTGGTGCACTGTAATAACGTATATTTTGTTTGTTTTCGGTCTAACTTTACTTTTTGCCTTTCTTCCCCATCCCATCCGAAGTGTAAAAATATACGTTCCTATACTGAACCACATCCTGGATTATATTTTCATTAACCTTATTCCCAACTCCGATTTAACCATTGAAGCCTATCTGTTTTTGGATCCGAGAGATAAAGGTTTTATTTTAGTGTTAACCCATGAGAATTCCCCCAACGGAACCACAAAGCTTCTACCCACACAACTCTTGATTTTACTCCTTCAGATATGCACTGGATATCGGTGTAAGTAGAAATACAAGTGCTTTAGCGCAATGCACTGCTTGTGATTAGGGTTGTACTCAAGCATCCTTTGGCTTGCCGCCACGTAAAAAGGTTATCTAAAACGAATGCTGCAATCCATGACATCACTAATTAATTTCTCGGACAGCGGTATGACACTGCTATGTACAAGCACTATCGACAGCTATATGTGCCAGTAAAGACGAATGGGTTAGTTCATGCGAACTGAAAACGTCGAGTTCTTTCTTCAGATGTTCACCTACGTAAGGCATTAACAAGCTAAACAGAACCGACACTAAAAGTGATGTTAAAAATGTCTTTTAATTCCCTAACACAGAAGAAGAGCCAGTCGATCAGTTTGTTAACTATGAAGACAGATAATTTTGTACAGCTCGATGGTCTATTTCAGCTCTTGCCTACAAAATTAGGCCAAAAAAATAGTGTGACCTCGTGGTTGAGAAGTAATTCACGATATAGTTACGAATTATTTGGACACATCGATCATTCTCGAACATCCATACCCAACTGAATTAGAATGGTCCCTGAGTACTTCAGCATGAATAAAAGTGAGCAGCAGATCGAGATAACTTTCCGGAATTTCCTCGAGCAGCATACATCTCGTGCAAACTCTGCAAAGAAAACTTTAGCAATGTGAATGCTTTAATCACCAACGATGAACGGTTCCGTTGCAGGTTGCCAACGCAAGATGGAGATTCCAACAAGCTGACCAAAAACCTAATAGGGGCATTGTGGTGACCGCTGGTTTGAATGGATAGTTGGATGAGTGAACACTCTCCGACGATATAAGAACCGTTGTTGACTAGTCATCAGACCCCAAACTATATGAAGCACGGAGCATAAACTTCTTTCGACGAGTCCAACGTAATCATATCGGTTAACACAACAAACACAATTAAGACATTTGACAAGCGCCGTCCCAACCTCGAATAGCAGTGCGTCGTGCACATTGGATAGTGGAACCTCAAGGCAAACTGGTGTTTGGCTCAATATAAACTGCGATCATCGCGTCTCACCACGTTATACGAGGCTGACTCTTGAATTATCATAATCATACCAACGAACCGACCAACGAACCACACAACTACTGTCGTAGCAAGCAAAGCCGAGTATGTAAATATGCACGTATTTCAGTAACTCGACATCTGTCGGTATAGATACTCAACAACTTAAACTGTCACACATTCGAGAATGCGCTACTTTTGATTGTAAGTACTGATGGGGTTTATCGAGATTAGTATATATTATGAGTTAAAAAACAGTCTAAATCCAATTCATTTAAGAATTCAATAAAGCCCTATCATAGCAATGGAACTTTATTTCGAAAGATTGGAAAGACTGAAAATGTATAACTTAGATCGACCAAACAAAAATTTAGAGGATGCGCCGTATTAGTGATTTATTTTGGAAGACTCGAAGAGCATCGTAATCGCCGATCGCGCATGAAAGTGAACGCCAAAAGCTCCAAAGTTGTAATGGTAAAACGGTGGGGAAAAAACTTTAATGAAGTTGTGCAAATGGAAAAAGCTTCACCTGTGATAAGAAGTGAATGCGCAGTATTTCAAGCAAACGCATCACTGGTGAAAACGACTCGACTGAGGACGTAGTAACCATGGGAACAGCGACAAAACTAAACACCAAACAGGCAGGTAACAAAGTAGCCAGTGTCCATAGCTCTAGAAAGATTGTTCAGTCTTCCCCCTCGAAATCAAGCAAATGATAAGTGTCTGATATTTGCATATTGTGAGAAGAAAGTAGCGGCATAAACAGCTGAATAGCTCATCGATGCGAATCTCAGCCGTAAAACACCAGGAGTCAACAAACGTTGCCCACTGGTAACCGGACATGCACGAACACTTCGCTGTTTTAAACGATGTACAGCTCAACTCTGCTGTACATATCGCACAAGCGAAAGCTCGTGGATCACTGCTGTGATTTTCAGTGGTTACTAGAGGGGGTGCATAAACAGGAACAGATTGTCAAGTGATTCATCTAACCATACTGAAGCCAGCTATAAGTTACCAGTGACTGGATAAAAATTAATCAATAATATTTTCAATGATTGGCTGAATACGTACATCAGGCTGTGTGGAAAGCTGGAAAGAACGGTTATTAGTGTGTTCCAAATGCAGGACTAGAACAGTGGACAGTAGAAGTTCTAAAGCTCAAACAAATCACAGCGTGTCATAGGTAAAAAGGCACTGCGATACAGAAGAAGTGAAAAATGAATTGTGAGCAGAAGAAAGATCAATAAGTAATACAGCTGACTGACGCGAAGTCGCTTCACGAAATAACGCACGCCAATTAGTTCACATCACGCAGGATGATCAGATAAGAAATACCATCGCTCGCAGGCGAGATTTCGAAACACTCGAGATAAGCCAACAATTGATCAACCAATCGCATTGCACATCTTACGATGGTTAGATCACGTACTACGCACGCTAGCTGATCATTTACCGCACCGGGCATTACATAATGAGACCACTAATAGTTGGGTAAAAATGTACGGTGATCAGCCATCAACGTAATCACAAACTATGAACATTTCGACTGTTCCGTTGAGTAAGGTGAGGTGTCGCTATCTGACTGCGGTCCTCATGATCACTCAAATCGCTTGTCAGAAACGGTATCTGAGATGAAAGTGTGTCGCATTCAATAACATACCTGCATACACACCATTACTGGTTCTTTCGCTTATTCCTCTATCATTAAGTTATAACCGCTTCAGTAACGTTTTCTTCTTCTAGGATATTCCATGCCATTGTTGAAATGAGTAGCGGTCCAAGGCACAGTACCTCCTGATCCAGTCCAAGGCTGTCATGGTGATAATGATCAGTTCTGTAGGAGGCAATGTAACACGGTCTTAATGGTCGTTATTAATGTTATGTCGGTCAGGAAAACCCCAAAGTTTCGACAGCACAATGAACGGATTCAACCTCTCGAAACTTGATGGGACTCTGAGTAAAATCTTCAACTGGGTAGGTCGCAAAAAACAAACTAAACCTCAACGCGATGACGGCATCTGCATCTCCAAAAACTAGCAGAATAACCTCCACGAATTCAGGATCCCACCCGCGGAACCACTAATGTCAAACGAGCTACCAGACAGAGGTTTGCCAAATTAACAACTGGAATCTAGCCCATAATCCAGAGAAAAGATAACAATTCTAATCCGCTGTCTGGCGGCACCAAACTTTGAACTGAATACGTCGATTGAGAACCTCGATTGTTCAGCCGTTTAGGTTTACGCGTCTTCTCAACAGTTCCGCCAGCATAGACACGACATTTTTCAATTGTATTAATGCAATGTTACGACATCTGTTACGCACAATATACAAGGTCGTCCAATCTGCTGCACTCAGAAGACCACTTATTGCTCACTGTGTTCTCCCAGTTATTCTTTACACTCCCTCAGTAGCCAGTTCTGAGAATTTACCCAAACATCCCAAAACGTACGGCTGAACATTGCAACACCCCCCCAGTCTCTAGTTCCCATTATCAACAACTCAGGCCTGAAGCGTGAATTAATATAAATGTTTTCAACGTTTATATTTAAAGAAAAAGAAACGTCAAAAGATCATCTCCGCTTGGAGGCTGGAAAGACTGAAAGAAAACGGATGTTATACACAAAATACTGGAAGCCATAATAGTAGTCAACGTCTTGAACACACGGTACCGGAAACATCTACTGCATATTGGTTACACAGTTTGAATGACTTCGTAGAAACCGCTGATGATCAGATTAAAATAAGTATAGTTCCTGCCACAAAGACTGTCATGGTAAGCTAGAGGCCTGTTAGCAGTAGCCCCCGCATTCAGCATGGCAGACACCGTTAACAACCGTTAGGGTAACGCCCTCTGTTGTACATGCGCACGCCCAAATGATGCAGTGCTGACGACCTCTTTCATCCAAGTTCAAATGTTCCCATGGAATCGAGATATGGTTCCAGTACAACTTCTGCCAAGAATATGATCATCATCATCATAACAGCCATGAGCCTGACCAAAAGGTATTGTGGCTCGGGCCGCCGCTCAACTCAACAGTGACGTGGAATATCCTAGAAGAAGAAAGTTACTAAGACGGCTGGAAACTATTAAAAGAAGACTAAGAGGAAGAACTAGAAATGGTATGGATACAGGTACGCCATTGACTGCGACACATCGCCATCTCCGATAGCGTCTCTAACCAACGATTTGAGTGATCATGAAGACCCCAGCCAGGCAGGTGACACCTACCCACTTTGCTCAGTGGAACAGTCAAGGTCTTCATATGTTGTGACCACGTTGTTAGTTGACCACCATGCGGTTTTACCCAATTGTTGGCGGCCTCAGCATATAATGCCCGGTATGGTAAACGATCAGATGGCATACGGAGTACGTGACCCAACCATCGCAAGCTGTTTACCGTGACTAGTTGACCAATTGACCGCGCATCCCCAGCATTCCGGAATACGTGCCGGCGAACGGCCACATTACTCACGTGCACAATTTATTTCATGTGGGCTGTTTGGCAGAGACAACGACGGTCAAACAGACTAAGCCCGTTGATATCTTCCTTGTGAACAGGCCACGTTTCAAAACTATACAGCAAAACGGAATGCACACAGGCATTATATACTCTTCCTTTCGGCGACAACCGGACCTCTTTTCGACGCCACAGATGACGCAGCTTGGCAAACGCAACTCGTGCCTTTGCTATCCTCGCTGATATCTCATCAGCAATATTACAGACTGACGTGGTAGTGCTACCCAAATATGCGAAACCGTCCACAGTCTTCAACGGATAACCTGCAATGAAGAAAGTAGGGGTGGAAATGCTCCAGTCTTGAAGCAACACTTTGCACTTTGAGGGTGCGAAGCGCATTCTATACAAATCAGCTCGGTCACTCACCTTGTCAACCATGACCTGCGTGTCTTCGAAAGAACGGCTAATTGAGATCATATTATCCGCATACTCCATATCAGTCAATCTAGCACCAGGAAGAAGTCCAACACCAAGCCTATTGGATTCCCGAAATGTACCCTCCAAAATGTCGTCCATGAGAAAACTGATCAGAAAGGGAAAAGTCAGGCGCCTCCGACGAACACCACTAGAAGTGATCAACGCCCGAGACAGCTGTCCATAAACTCTCACTCTGCTTACAGAGTGAGCATACAGTGATCTCAACTGATTCACGTATTTCTCTGGTACTCCCTTGCGAAGGAGACAGCCCTAAAGAACATTACGAGCAACTGAATCGAAAGCAACCTTTAGTTACAAAAAGGCCACGACTGTCGGCTGTCTGCAACAGTGCCGATGTTCCAAAATCCATCGTAAGCTAAAAATATGATCAATACACCCTCGACCGGATCGAAATATTGCCTGTTTTTCACGAACCTGACTTCCTCTGGGATTGGTGAGCCGACATAAAATAAGTTCAGTGAGTAACTTGGACGCAATTGACACCAAACTGCTGCCTCGCCTCTGTCACATAGTCTTCGGGCCCCCTTTTTGAACACGGGAATCACTGTTGATAGGCACCAAACACGCGGCACCTCTTCAGTCACCCAGATCGTCTGGAGGAGTTTTGTCACTTCCGATATCAACCTCTCTTCACCATCCTTGAAAAGAAAAGGAGGGAGTAGGTCTGGACCAGGAGCCTCATTACGCTTCAATAACTTGATCTCCAGGACTAACTCTGTTTCCGACGGAGGACCGTCTGGAGTGCAACAGTTGACCAATCGGGTTCCGTCGTCCACATGATCTGGTTGAGGCCCACTGAACTGTTCATCAAAATGTTCAGCCCACCTGTCAAGTCGGCGCGATTGACTGGTAATAAGTGAACCATCTTTTTCACATATGGTTTCACTTACACCAACTCGACGACCAGTACAACCACGGATCAGGGAAGAAAGCCTTCTGCCATCCCCAGATAAGAAGGCTTTTTCCATCTCTTTCGATTATTCGACTAAGTAGTGTACACGATCTTTGAACAAGTTTTTAGTCGTCATCATCATCATAGACAGCAATACATCAGTGGTTCACACTGATGCTTAACTGCCACACAACCATGAAGAAAAAGATCCTATATAGAAACAGAAAAGAAAAGGGGACCTAACTACTAAAAATAGCTACGTCTATATTCAAACAACGAAAACATTCACGCCACTGAGCTAGATTAGCTGCCATCTCACCTAAAGTTTCAAGCCATTAACTCTGCGAGTCACTGGGTCCCCAGTCTGGAAGACGAACCCGATCTACAGTGGCCAATCTCTTCGTGAACGATTTCATTTGTCTACGCCAGGTTATCGTCTGTCCACCTCGCCGCAGCGTCGGCAAAGTGCTCTGTGTGGCAGACGACTAGCTGGCATCATTAGTAGATGAACTAACCATCTAAGTCTGTGCAAATGTAGTGACCGAACAAAAGAACTCATTTGACAATCAGTGCCAAATACCCGCTTCCTAACTTCCTTTTAGTCAACTTGCGTTTAAGTTCTCGACGGTTGTCATCATATTCAGAACCAGGTGGGATCGAGCGACGCTTATTCATGAGGTTTATCGACATGAAGAAAATCCAGTCCTGTCGCAACTGAACAGCTCCTTCGGAACATACCTCCTCACAACATGCTTTCATAGCTTCAGCGATTTGTCCCCAGTGTTCATTGGGATCCTTCATCTCACTCGAACTGAGCAACTTCCTCACCAACGCCTCGTAGTAAGCTTTCTTCACACTCTCCTCGCTCAAACGCCAGTCAAACACCTTACATTTACGAGCGTATGTCCTCTGGGCAAATGATAAAACAAAACGGGCATGCACAACAGTATGGTCCGAGTCCAGGTGCTTGCTCCAAAAGGCACGACAGTCCTTAACAGAGTAGCGCCAACTGTGACTGAGTGCTATATGGTCCAACTGTGTTTAAGACTGAGAAGAACATGGAAGTCTCCATATAACACAGTGCTTCTGCCTGTGTTGGAATGCGGTGCTCGAACTATAGAGACCGTGAGGTGCGTACAGCATCAGCAGTCTTTTCCCACCGTCAGTGCGTTGTGTCCGAAAATTAAACATAACTCCCAGTCGATTCTCCTTCGGGGAAAGAGGACCAAGTTAAGCAGGATGATGTCCGAGTGTGTAGTTTGCTTCAGAAGATCAACGAGGACGTCATAGAACGCATCCTTGGTAGCATCCGAACAGCTGTCCGTTGGAGCGTACGCAGAATTAATAAATGCACGCTTTTCTAATTTGCGTCTGACAGCGCATAAGCGACTGTCCACTGGGACCAAATCGAGCAGGCATTGCTCCGCTCTGAAACTCAGTGCGAATCTCACCCCCAGCTCGATTGCGAGATTCAGCTTCAGCGTCACCAGAAACCCTGAGAGAGAAGCGCTTGGATCGACAGTTATCTAGAGGTGAGCTCAAATGGAGAACCGTGCTAGAATCGTAGACTCGCATCTCCGACACACAGCACACACCAATACCCAGACTTGAGAGATTTCTTGCCAAAGCAGCTTGATGACCGACTCGTCGGAGAGTGAGGACATTGAAGGCGCCAATGTTTACCAGTTGTCTTGGCCTCAGAAGACAATTATTGCAGATAGGCAAATGGAAAGCAGAACAAATAGAGAGTAAGACAGAAAGAGGAAGTCGTGTTGGGTGATTTATGTCACTGTCGAGAGAACGATAACTTCTGATACTTCCCGGTCGTTTATGCCGCGGAAGGTGGTTGACTTGAGGGGCCCCACCCCGAATCTCCGATTCAAAAGTCCGACCTGCGAGACAACATGATACAGGGTTTTATTGGAGGACTCTACCCAGAGCCAATGACTCAACAGTCTGACACACTTGGCAATGAAGAGCTTGCCTAGCCCAAGGGCGCAGTGAATAAGACATTGATGTCTCATTCTGAGCACTGATATGGACAGTGGATGTGCTCGAAGCTACATCAGGCTTTTAGCAGATACCAAACGTTTTTCGACCGTATTGGATAATAGGCCGGCAATCACGGTCAACCATTGAGCGATCGGAGTGTTCTTTGTTTGAGGGTACCTTTACTAACCCCCTTCTTCCTAATACGGAAGACAGAAGTGCCGTAACTATAAAAATAGTTCTGCTGTCCGCTCATAGGATCGTGCCTCACTACCTAAGCACCCCTGCACGATCACCCTATGAGTGTAATTACTTTCCGTCTGATTGCTCCCGTTTGGCCTGTTTGACCAGGTTAAACCTGGAAGAGCCGGAGTCCTAGTCAGCATAGCCCGCCAGATCAAAACAGCACACAAGCCTGACCACCTCAAAAAGGTAACGGTATAGGTCAGGAATATGAACATGCAGAGTGACCAAACAAACCAAACCGAACAGACTGAAGAAATTGCTCTATACACCAAATGAGATAGAAGCTCAATCCTCAGTACAATCACACTAGACAACAGTAACAAATAGGTTTTAAAATTAGCATCACAGGTTCGATATCAGCATTATTCATTTTTCCTAATCATCTTTCGAACATGACTTTTCCTGGGGTGCGTATTAGATTCCAATACTTTGCTGTTGATGTACAGCAAGGTCACATGGATTTTGTATCCTCCTAATGACTAACCATGAAACAGTTCCACCACCAACGGTATAACATAGCATCACAGTGAAATGTTCCTCAAAATAACTGACTCAGTAACACATTTCACAACTCCTAAAGTCTCACGTCACAAATTCACTGCTACCAAAACGTTATCATCCATATAGCATTCACACAGGGATTTAGTCGCCCGGTCTCCATTGACCTACTCTTCCTATCATCATTTTGTTGGCTTCACCGCGAAACAAACGTGATGCTGTCTTACCCGAACCACAATACTAGAAGTTTGCTACTGTAATTAAAACAATTTCGTTCGGCTCTTCAGTAAATCGGCAGCCTACTTCTTTCAATTGTGCACTGTTGATAAACACAGCTTTTATGAAGGTGTGAAAACCGATCAAAGATATTGACATCCAAATCCCCATATTCCCAAGGTGAATTATTTTCCCATAAACAGTTTGTTCTGGATCACGTAGTGAACTCGTGGTTTACTCACATTTCCGCCACATACGGAAGTTTTCCAGTAAAAAATCCGTTTCTCAGTTGTTCAATATTCTTCATCTTGCTCTCCAAAGAAGGCATCATGCTGTCACATGCCTTCGCACAGGTGGCTGTTCCAATCAGTGATGAATGTCAACGGCTACAATGTTTCCACACGTCAACGATTGATGAAGCAGAATGAGGTCTTAAGTTGAAGTTACACTACAAGACAAAAATGGCGGCGGAAGTTCACAATGCACTCATGTGATCATTGCTGAACATTATTAATTCGTTCAGTAATCATGGTTCATGCGATTCTGAGTGCGGCTCTTGTTCGATTACCGATCAACCCTGAAGTAGCCACAGTAGACCAACTCGACACAGACGGACGACTATAATCACTGTTAAATCCTCACACTGATAACAGTGTGCTTGAGAACCCGTTATAAACTAGTAAGTTGTTTTGACCACGTCAGAGAGATGTCCGTTCCACAAATACCAACAGCAATCTTCAAGGAGAATGAGAAGTGTCCTCCTAAAATGGTGACTTGAACAGGAGACCACTACAGCCCCCTTTTTAATTAGGACCAGAATAGTTAAACATTATACTGGAGGACGTTCAGTTGTTGAGTGGATTCGCCAAATGTAGAAGATTGGGTGGCATAGCAACAATAATCGAACACAAATCGCAACTATTATAGATACATGAATCTAAGCATAAAATTCCGCCTTAACTTTAAGGCTGCGTTGAGTGAGTATTAAGAAACAGTGTCTGTTTTAAAGCTGTACAAGTTTGGAAGCTGAGTATACAAAAAGCGGCTTCCGATGGGATTGCCAAATGTTGGTGAATTGCGTGAACTAGCGTGAATCAGTTCCTTATCCAGTTTTACTGATGAAGAGAGTCCGCTAAAGATAAAATTACTGTATAAATCCTACCGTGCCGAATGACACACTTTCATTGCCAGTCGTCCCAAAGTCAACAAGTAAATGTTTTATCAAACAAAACCGTCGTTCAATGCTCGAAATAAAGAACCAAAGCTTCACGAAATTGAAAATCATTTGCAGCTGATCGCAACTTTCGCTTTCAGGTAGACTTTTCAGCCTGACCCTATCGAAAAGAATCACTCCTGAGTACGTCAGTAGTGTATAGCCTCGTTATAGTCGTCACTGACAGTCATTACTTTATAGTAAATGTCACTTGCACTGTGGCAATTTTGTATGCATTATAAACCATCAAGGGCAGAAGTAGTTTTTGGATCTCAACCAAACTCAACATAACTCACAAGTAACGATCGAAACCAACATTGTTGACTGAATCTAGCAGTGGGCTCTGAATGGAATTTCCACCCGGTCACATGAAATCACAAATGCGCATACATACAGAATGCAGACCAATCTGCTAACAGTTGTGTCACGCGACCAGGCAACCCGACACAAACAACACAAATACCAAACAGAATACTGATTACCCGTAATCAAAATATGGCTCAACAAGTTTAGTGATTTCTGTGTTTTCAACTTGAAGAGAAGTCCCAGTAATGAGTTCATCGACTAGAGTTAACAACATGGTTACTGTCTTCTGTCGAAGCTAACGGGCGATCAGAACATTATTCAGAACAGGGTGTGGCTGAGTGTTTGCATATGACAATTCAGTCGTGCTTCATGTGAAGTCAATCCTACAGTGGTCAACAAGATTGTTTCATAAAATCGTAGCCGGAGTTCTAGTCCCAGCCGCGACAATGATGTGCACTACCAACAAGCTCTAACAAAATCGAAAATCGAGTATAATGCTTCTTTAAAACAATGCGTTCCCTTGATCCAGTTCACCAGTAACGATAGAAGACATACGTCGCGAGATGTTAACATTTCGTTTACTCTCTTCAGTCACGAACGTAAAACATTGGACTATATAGGACATGCGCATGGCAACAACAACAGAAGCAATCAACAATAGGGTTTACACAAAACAGGGACTGACTAGGAAATCTACGGGAAAACGACAGCTGTGATCAACTGAGGATGCTCAACTCAAATAAGTGAAATCTATTAAATTCACAAACATCACCATTTTGAGCATTTCAAAGAGACGAAATAACTGGTATATAATACGCAGTGTGATGGTTGGTAGTTCAAAAAATGACGAACTACGAAGTATGGAGCATTCTCAACAACAAACCCTCACATCATTCATGAGTGTTGAAAGGACGCGGAATCACTTCAGAGGATGAACTGATGGGAGATTACTAAAATGGAATCTATGCGGATTTCGCCGAAACTTTTGTCCGACAGACGGAAATGTAGTAGATCTATTGGTCACCTTAACTAACAGAAATGATTTGAACAAAACCGTTAGAACACAAAAACTGGTAGATACAGGCATTGTGTATCGAATCATCAGTGACAAATTTACAACAGCATGAAAAGGTTTTTTTATATCGAATATTTGAGGATGAGTGGAATGGATAGTCGATTGATAGGTTAGGAAAGGTTACTAAGTCCGGGGGGCAAAGCCAAGCTCACGAACAATTATTTCTGAACACATTACATTTCGGTGCCACCTCACATTGTATCTATCAATTTACATGTAATTGCAAAGAAAGTTACATTGGGAGAACCGAGATCTGTTTGACCAGGATGTGTTTTGCGATTGCGGACACTGGTTGTTTGCATGTTTCAACGACATTGCCGTTCTTCGGTAATACTGGGTTCTGTACCCATTTAGGCAAATGTTCCTTTACTCTGGAGATCACGCAGATCTCGATCCTCTCTATGTAACTTTCTTTGCAGTTACATGTAAATTGATAGATACAATGTGAGGTGGCACCGAAATGTAATGTGTTCAGAAACAATTGTTCGTGAACTTGACTTTGCCCTGGACTTAGTAACGTTTCTTAACCCATCAACCGACTATCCATCCCACCCACTCGCAGCTGTTCGACATAAAAAAACCGTTTCATGTTATGGTAAATTTGGTGCTGAAGAGTCAATATGAAATGCTTGCATCTACCAGTTTTCGTGTTCTAACGGTTTTGTTCAAGAAATGTCTTGGTCAAACGATTATCTGTCCTTCAAGAAATTGGTTTATACACCTCAGAAGTTGAATAGCATTCCGACAACCATAAAATCAGTCGACTCTTCAATGTACGCTGGCTAATTGATAGTCGGATTGATAAAAAAAGTGAAACCACTCGGATTTCCACTGCCTTCCACCGTAAGAAAACCCTTCAAATGTTGTCGAAAACGGATTCGAAGAACCTATCATCCGAATCGGGGACAAATTTCATCATAAAAACCAACGAGTTTCATATGCGTATGCAGTAGTGGTCTATATGAATCTGATACATCACACGAGTTGTCACACCTCAGTCACCGCTGAGTCAGAGAGAGAGTAAAGCGACCTGGAGGAAAAATGCAGTCATCCATTTAACCACCAGTCACAGATAAATACCTAGGACTGCTATGCCTAGTCAGTCAGCTGTAATAGGATAGGAGTAAATGTATGGTTTGTATAATTAAACAGTCATGGGTACGGGACCGCAGAAACGTGTACATATAAGCAAATAATGTGAAACGTATTAAATGTGCGACGTAAGTTGACAACAACACGTAGGCGCACGTGGGCGTGCAACAAACGATCGACTCTCTGACGGAACTTCAACAGAGCGCGGCATGTAATACAGTTTTGTAGGAGAACGCACGTGCGCGTAGGCTGGAAAGGACAGGTTCCAAGTGTCTCCAATCACATGAATATCATTGCTATAGGCACAGAAATTACGATCTGAACTGATGAATTTCTGTAAGGTAGTTTACTTGATGGGAGGAAATTCGAGAGGGAAAAACTAAAACGCTTTATTTCTAAACTGGATATAAGTCAAACCACCGCATGGCAGATAACTCAAACAAAACGGACGCTCTCGTGAAAAACAGAACAATCATAGTAGATGGAAACTGGCATCGAAATTGGCATCAAAATCAACGCACTGTTTTGAGCAAAGCGGATCTACTAATTCATACGTGAAATAATTTCATCGGTTTATCCCACCAATTTTAAACGTGACATTCATCCTAGCATTCTTTGTCTGAAAATATGTTGGCGTCAGCTAGGCGAGGACTGTTCAAGTAAAGCCAATGTGATTCTTTCACTTTCGTAGTGTTGAACAAATAATTCAACTGGACACATCGAGTTTACGGGAATATCTTGTACAGTTGAGGATGTTGCAGAAAATGTGACTAACAAGCTCAATAAGAAGGGTAAACAAATACCACTTCCTGAACTGTTTTCGTTGTGTATTTATAAAGTACAGTTTAAGAGCAATTAGAAAATGAACCGCCTGTGAACTCAAAGTCTATGAAAGGTATATACGGCGATTGTTCTGATGAAATGGAACTCTCGGTTCTCTGTTTATGTGAATAATGCTCGCCAGTAAAATTTTGATATCGTGATGCATTCTGTCTGGTGATGAACTACTGAAATAAGCTATGTTGTGATTGGCGGGAATCTATGATCGTTTTCAAATAACACATGTGGATAACTTGACATTCGTTTGTAGCGCGGTTAGTCAGAAAGAGAGACGCAGGAAACAAGCTAGGCCAAATCTTGTCAGAGTTAAGTGACAGCATAGACGCCACAGAAAGTAACAAGCAGTATGCAGTTTGCCAAAACGGAATCGCGTAGAGTTAGGGTCATCATGTGGTGATGGCGTGTTTGTCAGGTGATTTCAAAGAATCCTTCTATTGTCATCAATTTAATCAACGGAGAAAGCTACAGCAGTTTCCACGCAGTTACTGGGTCATACTTTGCAATCGGGTTGTTCAAGGAATCCGGTGGAATAAGCACTGTGAGCAGTCTAAACGCGATGAACAGGCGGTAGACAACACGCATTACAGCTGAAGGCAGCATCGAAGGCCAAGTTGACAGACACTGTCATCATATCGTCAAACCAACAAAACTAGTGGTCTTCTGGAAGTCAGCAAACAGCTTTCTCCAAAATCGATCCATAATAAGCACTTCTTCTTAATCTTTTCCAGTTAAGTAGAAAACCTCACCTTACCAGAAAGCATAAGCTGAATTTGCATTAATCCTGTCCTCCGGTAACACCTGAACCCAATACACAATTAGTAACAGTGCAATTTGTACTACTATCAACCAGACTAATGATACTGATCTGAAGGAATGTGTTGAACACAACTGGGAACTGTGGCCAACGGGAAAATAATCTGACTACGTAATCACACAAAGGGTAACATGCACAAACATGAATACAATCAGCTTACTGGGAGTGAGGACAGTTGATTATTTTCCACATTAAACTCATCCAACTCCTTGCAACGAGATAAACTTTTCGGGATTTCTATCAGCTGGTTATACCTGTGGAAGGGGAAACAAAAAGACAGAGATGTTCACGTTCGCACACACTAAGTGTTCCGCAAGGCATAAAAGAATGACGAAGACAAGTAACGTGGACACCACACGCACACACACACTTTCTTACTTGACAGACAGTTTGCACAAGTTTACCAGATTTCCCATGCTTTCAGGAAGTCGCTCAAGTTGATTGTGCTGTAAATTGAGATTCCGCAAGGCTCTACAGTCACCAATATCTGTCAAATAAAAACAAGCAGACACAGTATATTTGACATCGAGCAGAGGAAATCGGATAAACAAACAAGAGTGAACCAAATGCAAAAAGCTAGGCTAAACATCTGGATAACACTTAGTCCATTGGTAGCAGATGCAGCAGACATCCTTGAGGGGCTCGCACGTAAAAATCAAGAAGAGATTTGGGTACCGCAGGAGTTAAGTATTTACCGTTCAGTACCGTTCAGAACAACAGAAGAACCATGGGTACGGGTACGGATGAACAGAAAGATTTGTAATTAAATTCGATAAAAGATAAGTATACAGATTTAGAATGATTGACATGAAAAGAATTGCTGGAATTCGGACAACATTTTAAAAGCAATTGAGATGTGCGTCTTAACGTACTGGGAAATAAGCGTATAGGGAATGAAAGGGAGACGAAAGTAAAAAAAATATCTGTGCGCATTTAGATAAACACCTTAAAAACCAGACGACAGATCAATACTGGAGTACTAGAGGACAATACAATAAATTAAGGGAGATATACATGCGTTAAAGAAACCGGAAAGAAGATTGGGCACAATACAACGTGAGCCAAATAACTTTGGTACAAAAAATACCTCGTCAACATAAAGAACCCATAATGATTAAATGCAAAAACTAAGTAATTCACAGACGTGGAACTAAGAAGAGTACTGTGGTCAACTAGGAAACGTGAACGTGGATTACAAATTATTCAGTTTCTTTTGATTTTCGACATACGATGCAAGGATACAGCCTATGGTCCGACAGTCTGCACCGCATGAAAGCCAGTGGATTACAGTGAATTGTTGGATGAAGTATCAGATGATCTGGGGACTACAGTTTTCCACACTTTTACCGAATGGTTCAGTTAGGACAAGTGACTCTGTCCGTATGGGTACCACACTATTCACTTTCGTCCAATGGTGTAAGGAGATTTCCTGACAAAAATTCGCAGATCCTTCCGGAACAGAGACTAACTTAACTCATCGGTATAGTAAGAAGGAAACGTCATTCCCAAAGTAATTAATCAAAAAATAAAATCGTATTGGTCACCATACTTCACATCATCCGCATCAAAATGTCGTGACAAACATCTCCGTACTGCAGTTTGTAAAAGCTAGACATCCTCAGATTGTCAGACAAGCACATTGACAGCCTATCACCCGGTATAACGTACGCCTGTAGCCGATCACTGGAAGCATAGCTCCTTCAACTCACCGCATTCATCGATGAGCCTGGCCGATCGGGAGCAGTGTATACAGTGTATCTGACATGATAAGTCAAGATGGTAAAAGTGGACAACAGCAAAGAGAGCGGTGTGAAAAGCCCATGCCGGCTACCTGTTATGATCAAACAGAACAGGGGCACTATCGGCAGGCAAAGTGCTAAATGTATGTTTATACAGCCGCCCTATCCAGTTATAGAACAGGCTTGTATAAATAAATTCCCCATGTACTTGTGAATGTCCAGCAAGTGGATATAACAGAACTTGTTAACCACGTAGACAGTTTCTCATTTAATGATTCTAAGGAGGCTGAAACGCTCGAGAAAACCCGGGCCTAACAGTCCACTTTAATTCGCAATCAGAGAATTTTTACCTTGGTATAACATAAATGAATACAACCAGCGTCCAAACTCGCCAGGTGTGGAAATATCGGCACAGTTTCAGAGGGCTGCATATAACTTTTACGAAAGTCAACAGTTAAATTTACGTACGAAGTTGAGCACCGCTTGACAGCTGTCGTTTCTGCCCAGATTTTATTGGTATACCCTGCGCTTCTTTCAACGTAAGAGAACAAAACTATAATGAGCAAGCGGACTCCAACCATGCGAGGAAACCACGGAAAAAAGTTGTCCATTTTATCTGAATTGATGACAATTAAACACAGTATACGTCGCCTGTGTTTGCAATACTACGTGTAGCACTATTGACAGAAAGTATTTTTCATGAGGCGACAAAATTATTTTAGTAAATAAACTGAAAACAACTTGCTGCCTACACATTCTACTCTCAAATTTGAAACACTTTCTTGAATGACTTTGTGGTTATTAAATATTACTACAGGCTGTCGCAAAAGCATGTTTGGAAACAGAAAAATCGACCATAAATCCGAATGTCTCACTGAGAGGAAAACAGAGAAACAAAACTGTCCTGACTAGGCAAAAAGTGATGGTGTGCACCGAACAGGCATATCAGTGGAAACAATGTAATTGATTCATATGTCCGTGACGAAGCCGAAACGGGGAGAACTTCTAAATAACGTAGTGGTAGTATACACGCTCTACTATGAAAATGGGCTGTGTTCAACTAATCCAAGACACGCGAGACATAATGACAAATGTTTACTCTGAGTCTTTACATAAGCAAGAATGGACATTTTGAACAGATGAAAATCAGTGGCACGCAACATACAGAAACAATAATTTAATCTAAGAATGACGGCCGTTTTGGTGGTTGATTTACTTCAATAAGAAAAGTATCATTCAGAATTATCTTCGTAGATTGGCATTACTGGGACACGACCTACGACACATTTGGAGGGAATTGGTGAACAACCGGCTGGGAAACAATGTCAACCATTACTAAGTGTGGGTTCAATCGCGGTTCGATAGTAACACTGTAAAACGATTCTCAATTACACATATTATGAATACTAACAAGCTCATACAGGGCAGTGGTACTGAGTAATTTAAACAACTACAACAAAACGATGGAATATGCTGTCATTTTGCACCATGAAACACTGCGGTTAGAAAGCTCATTTGGTTGGTTGTCACACTTCTAATGCATGTTTCTTTCACGACTGAATTAGACCTTGGTCTCGTTTTATGATTACCTGTAAAAAGCGAACAACTAATGATACGTACGTATTATGACGTTTCAAACCCACGCTAAGCTCCGTTGTTAAACAAAATGATAGAAAATTATATATATATATATATATATATATATATATATACCAAGGACTGTAGACCACGCATGGAGATACGGTATGAAAAAACCGATGGGAAGGCTCTCACTTTCAGGTAGTGAAGTAAGCTGATTGTGTGACAGATCCAGAGTGGTAAGTCGTGTTAGTTCACCGATTGCAGAAGGCAGTTCTTGCTTCAAACAGTTTTGGCAGACAACAAGGCACGTCAGTTGCTGTGAGGGTTAAACGGAGAACAGCAAAGAAATGGAGGCTGAACAGAAACATAGCAAAGTAAGTGATGGACACAATAGTGGAAACGGACGAGAGGTGTTGTTACATGTGAATGAATTAG
>LUCH01003319.1:0-13187 GCA_013368495.1 Paragonimus heterotremus | reverse complement strand
GAGGAATACGGTGATTGTTGGCTGACGGTACACATGACGCTGCTCTAGAATTTGACGAATGGTAAAAATGTGATCTACACAACCCCGCCCAGGGCAGAACCCTGCCTGTTCTTCCCAAAAACTCCCCGTCTCAAAAAATGGCGAACATTTCAGGCAGATAGCATACGATCAGCGATGAAAAGCTAGGTCTGAGCAGCTACTTTGGCAGGTGAAACCCACAAGCCAACTGCTGACATTCCCGATTGTTTCTGACCACGACTCGATATCAATTTCCAAGCCGACGACGAATAGCGGTTAACTAGAAAGGTGGTCGCACAGTGTACTGTTAACGTAAATAGAGTTTAGAGATGCAAACAGATAAACAGTTTGCTAGTATCACCAACTGAGCGTCGATTATCCCTAGGCTGAATTCGATCAGGCATTTAAGTAGATTGTAAAGATGAGGACGATTCAGATGTGAGTTGAGAATAACGCATCCACTAGCAGAGACAGTCGGGTGTGCCTTAGGATGTTGCTACCAAACCCAGCTGCATCCGGACTGACGACACACAAGTTACCTCCATTTTTATATTATATATGCACTGCCATAATGTTTGTGAACACAACCATACGGTCCGGGTGATCAAAATGCCTTCCCCTCTTAATCCACATCCATAAGACAAGGTTGGATTGAGACGAGACAAGTCGTACGTGAGTTATGACGTACAGAGTCGAGTTGTGTTGGTTGATGACTCGAAGCTCAATGTGCAACATAATAATCGAAGGTTCAAACTGAAAAGTAATGAATTGAACATCCTTTAAACGGCTCACTCGTCCCACTATTGAAGGCGAAAGAATTTCCATATATGTATAGACAGCGATCTCCAAGAATAGAAGTGAGGCAGAAAAATCGAACATCAGAGGGGAGTATAATAAGAGTTAGTAATTCCAATCGTCTCTTTAGGGAACTGGACGAGTTGTTGGCTTTAGAGGGCTCAAAACATCAAGCTTCATCAGACCAGGTTAGTTAAATAGTTCAAAATGGAATATAAAATTCGGTCACACCTGGGACCATCCTGGCTATGAAAGATGAAAGAACATTTCTTGTCTAGCCTAAGTAGCCTTAAAAGATCTACTAAAACGGAATGCAACAGTATACCATCACTAATAGGAAAGAAGCCATCGAGTGTCAGAAAGAGTTGATAAACTGAGCAAAACATGTGGCACTGGGACGCACTGTTTAAACTAGGGTAAGTCTTACTAAATAGGTGGTATGAAGTTTTATCCATAAGCTTATTTCCGAAAGAGCTTTTTGGTCAGATGTGTCATCACCAAAACGGTTAGTCAACGTAAGCCCCTTTTGCATGCTTCATATCACCACTATCAAGGTAGCGAAAGCTGGATCGTCTTATCTGCAAACCAACACCTTTTGTAAACTGTTCGAAACATGACAATACTGTGTTGTTTCAGTATTCAAGTTCACATGGCATCGCCGAGGAGACAGCTTGGTCTGAGCGTCGCTGAGATTACACACGACTGCACGTGTGGTTGACTTTGAACCGCAAATGTGTCGACTGAGAAGTTAGTGGTCAGCCTCATACTGACTGTCGTCAACGGAGAAGCACGATTTAATACTGAACGACAAAAATTGAACGATGTACCCAAGCAGATAAAACGTTGCGATTGAAACGGCATCCGCAAAGGAACAGAACGAACGACAGTATCGACTGTATATTGGCAGACAACGTGTGTAGAAAACCGAGGATACAAAAATAAACATTGACACAACGGAACGTTTTATTTTGGTTTCTATGGGTAAGCGCATTATTCAAGCTGCTACATACCAGTCGCCCGGGAGTAATTTTACTAAGAACCCTCTACGAACTACCAAATGACGAATACCTGTGAAACTGCTGTAGAGGATTTCAAAAAACACCAAAATTACGATCAACGACCACTTAATCGACAAAAAAGTGACAGTGTGTGTGTGTGAACTGGACCCTATATATCGTCATCAAGAGATAAAGTGAAACGCTGGGATCGTCCTCCGACAGACACCATCCGAAAGCTACAGTTGAAATGGGGAAAATGGGATGATTTGATAGTGTGTTATGTAGCCAACAAGTACCTAAGCATCTATTGGCAACACAAATTTTATGTAAAGACTGGTTGCTTGTCTCCGGACACAAAAGACCAGAAAAATTAAAACAAGGTGTTCGATCATCTCACAAATCTGACACAACCGGGCACAAGCCACTGAACTCCATTGAAGAGAATCGATAAAAGAAACACGGTCAAACCAGCTCAACAATGCGAAATAAATAGAAATGATCACATAACAAGACGGAATGCATAAATCAGCTCACTTTTAACTTTTCAATGCCTTTAATGCACGTCAGTTTGTTGTACTTGAGAAGTAAATTTTTCAGATTAAACATACTGGGTATGCACGCAGGCAGGCTGCCCTCTAATCGGTTGTGTCGAAGATCCAATTGTTCCAATTTGACCAAATTAGCCATTTCTTTTGGTAACTTAGCAAGCAAATTTTGTTGTACTAAGAGAAGACGAAGATTCGTTAGGCGACCAATGCTCGGTGGTAGACTGCTTAGTTTGTTTTCGTACAGATAAAGTTCGGTGAGCCAAGTGAGATCATCAAATACACCGCTGGGCAACTGCTGCAGTTCTTCGTTAGACAGATCCAGCACAGGGCTCTGAGACTCACGGCACTCGGACAGCTCCTTGCTGAGATCCTGCACACACAAAAGAATAAGTGAATATTTATGATTCGATCAGAAAAAGAATAAACACAGGAAGAGAATCTGATATCAACTAGGGAAGTTATAGGAGACAGCTCATCTGTGTACGTCTGATGTTCAAGTGGTCAGTCGTACTTATTGTCATACTTCGAACTGTTTCGCACGTGAACTAGAAACAGAAGGACTGTCCAAACCCACAAAGCAGGAGCACTAGTTTTAGTTGAATTATGAACGTATTTCAAACTGGTATTCTGCATTTAGATTATCATCTTTTTACCCGGTATAACGTCACAATTTGCATTATCTAACCGCACACAAAAGTGAGCTCGGTTCTCGAACCTCGTCTTTCGATGTTACAATCATCGAGGTGCGAATAATTGTAATGGGCGAGTAAAGTTTAGTTTATAATTCCACCTAAGCTCAAGTGGTCAACATCATAGTGCTAACACCCTCCAAACAAGTGACCCAATTACAGAAGGGTGTAGAGCGTCATCCCGCGTACCTTTCGATACCGCGTTTTATTACCTGTCAATACACCCTAATTAAAGCAGTCAATCAATGCTAATAGTCACGTTAGTGAACCCGATTAGTGGTCAGTTCTAACGTCCACAGCAACAGATTGAGTCACGAAGCCCAAAATCACAGCTGATCCGTGCTACTGGTCGCAGGCGACCGTTTCAATGAGCTATTAGCGAGGCAGGTGGCACACTAATCTATATTAAGTCCAGAAAGTTAGAGCGTTGGGCGTAATACTACGAGGGTCAATTTAGCTGGTCTTCTGCTTCTAGTGTGTTGTCGCCACAAACTTGTGATGTAGCAACCTGGTCGGGAGATTTGAACCAACTCAGCCAGAATGAATTGCATCTCGGCTCTCAATCATAATAGGGCTGCTGGTCCAGACGACCTCGTGCCAGCACCTTTCAAAGAACAAGGAAAAGGGTTAGTAGAGTCCTTCACTCAGTTGTTTCAGCATGTGTGGACGACGGAGACCATTGCTCTCTGCTGAAATCACTCGATAAAAGATCCCATATTCAAGAAATGGGCCCGCGGCTCTTGCAAAACTCATAAGGGGGATTATATTGACCTCAGTCATTTCAAGGGTTTTGGCATCCGCAATACTTCGTCGACCAATCGCAGCCTGAGAGGCAAACATTAGGGAAGAACAGGCAGGATTTCGCCCTGGGCGGGGTTGTGTAGATCACATTTTTACCATTCGTCAAATTCTAGAGCAGCGTCATGTGTACCGTCAGCCAACAATCACCGTATTCCTCGACTATAAAGGTGCGTTTCATTCTGTGGATCGATCTACATTTTCAGAGTGGTTTAATTGCAGGTATGTACAGACTAAGTATCTGAACATACTGTGAGTGCTTTATTCCCATACTTCTGCTCAGATTAGGGTTTACGGCGGCGTACGTCAAGGCTGTCCCCTTTACCATTTTTGTACAACTTCGTCATGGACGAAATAATGGAGGACTGTTAGCGCCACTCAAATGATGCCGGCGTGGATCTCCTACCTGATGAAAGACTGACTGATCTTGATTGTGCTGACGAAAAGGTGTTGTTCTTTGACAAGCGGTACAAACATAGCTAAACGCTATTTCGCATTCTGCTAAATACATCGGAATATGCTTTGTAGAAAGTGTTCGTGCAAGATTGTTGTGATTACGTAGATTTAACGTTAGACAACGAAGCCATGGAGGTTACTGACCAATTTGTGTTTAGGAAGTGGCATCAGCGACGACGGTGGAGGTGCAGGGAATGAAACGGAAGCGCGTATTTCCACGGCTAGGGTAGTATTGGCCAATCTGGAGCACCTCTGGCAACAGAGGTATTTTTGTGAAACCCAACGGTCGTGTATATCAAACAACCGTGAGGGCTGTATTACTTTACAGCAGCGAAACCTGGCCGCTCAGGATAGAGGACATGAACCATCTTCAGGTATTAGACCATTGATGTCTCCGTTCAATCGTCCGTATTGTGTGGCACCAGTGAATTACTAACGACAAGATTAGGAAGTGGATGTTTCGTAGCGATTGTCAAACGAACTCTCTTGTTCAATCCTCACATTTGTACAGACTTAGATGGTTAGGTCATGTACTAAGGATGTCAGCTAATCGTCTGCCACACCGAGCACTCTGCCGACGCTGCGGCCGACTGGCGCAAGATGCGAGGTGGACAGATGATGACCTGGTGTAGACAAATAAAATCGTTCACGAAGGGATTGGTCACTGTAGATCGGGCTCGTCTCCCGTGCTGGGACCCTCGCGACTCACAGAGTTGGTGGTTGGAGACTTTGGGTGAGATGGCGGCTAATCGAACTCTGTGACGTGAATGTTTTCGTTGTTTGTCCGAGTTGTCTTTAAAGTGAATGTATTTACTGACGCGTGGTAGTGAAAGTCGTAAGGAAGCTGTCTTGCCGATGACGTCTTGCTTTCACTTGTACCTCGGTTGTTTGTTCAAGGTGTAGAGGCATTGATGTGTTTATGCCTGAATATAGATGCGGCTATTTTTAGTAATTAGGTCCCCTTCCCCTCCCCTTCTTTTCTTCTCCTCTTTTCATATGTAGGGTTTTATTTTCCTTCGTGGTTGTGTGGCTGTTAAACATCGGTGTGAACCACTGATGTACTGCTGTCTATAATGATGATTATTTCACCACTGCATTACAGCGAACCATCGAAACACTTCACATCTTACTCAAATAAATTATCAGCTTGAAGAATACTGCGTAGAGTAGGAGATGATTAGATGCCATTCTCCGTACATGAAGTAAGTGTCCAATTACTTGCGGTCTCAGAAAATAAACAAGCGCAACTGCTTGACGATAGCTAGAAAATAGCCTAACGCTACTTTCGTTTTTCCTTATTTGTTGGGGTCTACGTCAGCGGCATGCGTTAATAACATTGACGGCCAACAGATGTCAATGAACAAAGTAGCCCAAATGCACCAACTTGAATTTGAGGATGTCAGCCCACTAAGAATAGATCACCATAGCATTGATTCACAAGCGACGAAATTGAATGAAGCCTCTGAAGTTCCCCGGGGGCCGATATAGGGAAAGTTCGACTCGGCGCTCAGATGTCGGTGTCCGAGCTAACGACCATATCCCGAAAGAGATATTAACCATTTGGACAACAGTGACATTTTGAAAAACAGCTCACAACTCCTAATGAAGTAATCTAAAACTAATCTAAAACAATAAAAAGGGTTTAACAACATATTTTCCAGAGACCTTGCACGAAACATTCAATTTTCACCTCATAGTGGATCACCAGAGAGACACAAGAACCAGCTGCCACTTAAAGAGAGAATTCAGTTAGTAGTGAGACAAATGTCATACCATCCATGCAGCTACCTAGGTTAGAAGGTCATAGGACTATCGGGGGCCCCTGATGATCCATTGCAGTCTACTGTGACAGCTGGTTAGCATGATAGTGATTCGTCGAAGTGTGTTGGTTTCGTCTGATAGTGGGTTGCTGAGTTGTTGAATAGTGACTGTTTGGATTCAAGTCACAACTGGCTCCAAATTTTCCTTCATACTTCGCAGTCTCATCAGTTCAACATTTCAAGCCATAATACTAAACTTTATATTGGGTCATGCAAGAAGAAGACCTCTTCAAGAACGAAAAATTTTCTTCGTGCTGTGCTACGTAAATTAATTCATCCGTTTACCACTGATGTTCAACTTCTTTAACGGTTTAATCATGAGCTGCAAAGTTATTATTATCATTACGTCGTACCCACGGAAATTTTCTATTGGCTACAAATCTGACCTATTCTGCCAACTTGACGTGGTGGTCAGGCTTGTGTATCGCATCGATCCAGAGGGCTATGTCAACTAGATCTTCGGTCCTTCCAGGTACAGCCATGTCAGATAGGTTGAAGGAGGGCGGACAGACGAAAAACAATCAAACGCGTGGAGTGCTTAGGTAGTCAAGCACGATCCCAAGGGCATACAATGTAAAGTATAGCTACCAGTCGGTCGCAAAGTCGCCAAGGAGTGTTCGATGTGACAGACGATTGACTGACATCCTTAGTACATGGTCTAGCCAGCTAAGTCTGTGTGGATGTAAGGATTAAACAGAGAGCTGCTTCTTAACCGCCTCGTATTTTACTCGTTGGTGCCACCCGATGCGAGCGATCGAACGCAGACATCCGTGCTCGAATGTCTGAGGAGGGCTCACGTCTTCTGTTCTGGGTGGCCAAGTTTCGCGGACCCTGTCGTCTTATATATGCGACCTTTAAGCCTTAGAGAGACGTCTCTCTGTCGCCAGAGGTGTCCCATATTAGCGAATACCGCACTAGCCCGAAAGGTAGGCGCTACTATTTCATTCCCTACACATCCGCCGCCGCGAATGCAGCTTCCTAAACATTCAAATCTGTTAACTTCCATAATCTCATAAATTAACACCAAATCTACGTAATCACTACAGTCTTGCACAAGCATTTTGTTTTTTGAGGCTATGAAACGCCTTCCGAAATGTTTAACAGAGCGCGAAATGGCTTCTAGTATTATCTGTGCTACCTGAAAATTGTCAAACAGCAGCATAATCAGTCAGCATAATCAAGATCGGTCAGTCCTCCACCAGACAGAAGATCCAGGCCGGCATCTTACAAGTGTCGCAGACAGTCTTCAATTGGTTCGTCTGTAACAAAGCTAAATAAAATTGGTGAAAGTGGATAGCCGTGAGATATGTCGCTCCCGGTGTCAGACTACACCGTAAGAATGCTGTCAGACCGCACAGCAAACCCTAACCTGAGCTGAAGTATGGGAATATAGCGCCGACGTCATGTTTACAAACTTAATCGGTACACTCCTGCGTTCAAACGAATGTAGAAGTGCACATAGATCTACCTATGGGACGCAAAATTGGCCGGCAATACAGATGACGCTGCCCCGGAGTTTGATAAAAAACGAAAAATCGATCAATACATCCTCGGAACTCTGCCAGCCGCAGCGAGTCGACGAAGTATAATGGATGCTAGAGCTTTAGTAATGACTGGAGCCAAGTTAATCTCCCCATGGTTTGCCAAGAGCTGACTCGTTTTTTCTGGAATTACTATCAAGTGATCCCAACAGACTAGTAGACATGTTTTCCATCATTCACACAACCTGAAGCAGTTGAGTCAAGGTACTTACTTACACCTGGGCCAAGGGCCCTACTACGTCTAAGAGCCGGAATGCAACTGCAGAACTCAGTTTCGATGCAGGGTCCTAAATCCACCGAATAGGGCGCTAAACTACACATTTGTGGCGGCAACACAGTAGAAGCAGGAGGCCGTGTTAACTGACCTCCGGAGTGTTTCGCCCGGCGCTTTAACCTTCCGGACTTACTATGGATGAGTGTCGTCTGCCTCGCTGACAGCTTCACTGCCAGACGGTCATTTTAGATCAGTAACACGGATAAGCTTGAACAGTCTGCCAGTGTTCCATGAAGCAAAAGCAGTTTCCATTTTCCCCATTAGCCAAGCCTCACGACTGGCAATCAGGCTACGCTCCAGCTTCTTACGGATTTCTCTAAGAAACTTGTTATGTGAACTGCCAGGAGGAAGGTTCCGTCTGGCATCTAAGAACTCCAGAAATTTTTCTAAGATTCAATGTCTGTTTCGCTAACGGACCAGCGTGCCGCAGGCTACAGTGCGTCCTTCATGAATGGTTTTTGATATCTCCGTCCAGCAGGTTATAGGATCCACAGGGTAAGAACTGCTGAGCTTCCACTCCAGGCTTCACCCACTGCCTAGCCAGTTTCTCCACAGTCAACCATTACGGTCAGTAGGGTCATTATCCAACAAAAGGGAGAACAAAATCAAAACCTACTGACGCATAATGTGAATTCATATATGTTCTCCAATAAGTACGACAGTCTTGAATGGAACCCCGTCGCCTATAACTAAAAGCTATATGGTTCATCTCAGATTAAGTCTGATTGAAGAGAGCGCCAAGTAAAAAAGAATGACGCGCGAGATATCTAAGTCTAGTTTTGACTAAACTTAGCCTACACTCGGTGCACAAATGCAGCACAGCCCACCATTATCAGAGTGGTGTAATGTTATCCCAAACATATCACCTAAAAGAGACTCGGCCTCACCAACGCGGCCGACCTGGACATTCATATCTCCGGCCAGAATTACATCAGAACTATGTCAACCGAAGGAGGACAGCCATGTACGAGTAAACGACGTCCCTGACATCGAAGTCTGCAGTGAGTTGGAACATAAGCAGGCAAAATGATAAACTTTCTGAAAGTTTTGCGTCTAGAGCTGGTTTGAATAGAACCTGCCAAGCGGACGGCACAAAATCTACTGCCAACAGGAATCCACTCTACAAATACAGCTGCAGTAGCCGTACTGAGGGCTAAACTTATGCCAGCCCAACCGGCAGAGACGGTTGTGAAGTCACTCGAAGTATGTGACCGGTATCACGTACATAGTGCGCGTGCTGTCAATCCCATTCGTTGACTAATGTCCTGGATTTTAGTCCCTGAAATTCAGCAAGCCTTAGTATTCAACCAGTCTAACGTCAGTGTGAGAGCGGCCTTCTGACTTATCCGTCTTAGTGTGCGAACATTAAGAGCATCTAATCATTAGCATTCTAGGTCTAAACAAGGGTCGACGGAAGACGGAGACTGGGTGATGGGTGGTGAGAGTTCCCAGGACAGCGTTACCACTATTGACAATATATCTTATGAGAACTGCAAGGTAATTAATAGAAATGGGTATCAGAAGAAGCCCGAGAACTAAGGCTGATAGAACGATGAGAGGGGGTCGGCAGTAACATGTTTTCCCTTATCCACCCTGCTTTGTGCAGCAGACTGAGCGATCCACTTTATACTGTGGGACGACAGATGGAGTATAGAATTACCGGGATGAAAGAGGGCGACAATCTAATACTGCGTAACAGCGCGCGAGACGTAAATGTCAGCAAACCACTTCATTCACCAATATAACTCATTCAAATCACCGTCAGACGTTATCGTCTCGTTTGTCCAAACACCAGCCGGGGCTATCATGTACACGATTCACAAGTATCCCATTATTACGATCCACACGAACATTATCGTGCGCAAAAAACACAACCATCAGCACATAACAACCACACGTCGTGTTACCTAAAGATTACACTTGCATCCGATATCTCAAGCCGTGTTCCATACGGGTGCAAATAATCAGCTGGGCGATTCTCTTTACATGCCGTGTTCGGTCGCCTGCGTTGTGTCGGATCCAAAATTAACATTCGATTACAGCAGAACGTCAATAAGAAATTTGTTAAACACTGAGCCACCACGTACATCTAAACACAAATTTACTGACCATCATCCACTAGCTGCCTCTACTGCTTTGTTAACCGATGACATTACTTCAATAATCCGCTACTGCTACACAGTGGAGATCATTCATCAAGTCGGTCTAACCAAAAGCTGTCTAATAAACCATTGCGAAGAGTGTAGGTTTTGCAGACATCATGCTGTTCCCATTTAAGCTGCAGCAAAATAGCTGACGTACAGTTTGGCAGTTTGGCAACCCGCAAAGTATTTCCTGCTGGTTTCGGAATAAAATAGACGAATGGCATATTCACCGTGAATGAAACGGCTGGTCGCAACTTGTGTGCTATGTACGGTCATTAAACGAATCAATGGAAACCTTCAGAGTGCCTGAACATGCGAAAAAAATTCACAAGGATACAGCAAAACAAGAATCTATCTTATTTTCGATCATTTCGTGGTAACCCTCACAAGCGAACTACATTAACAGACTTGACGACCAAACCATCACGGCAAAAAAAGTCAAGGTTTCGGGAATTCTTGAGATATTTTTTGCCCACTGCGAAATATGGGTAACCACCGACAATCGGAGAACTTGGTCGCCTAGTAATAAGGTAATGAGTCATAGGTTGCATAAGCCGCCCTGCAAAACAATCAGTCATTCTTCTAAACAGCGACTCGGTTCAATGTTAAATAAACGAAACGGCCGGAAATACATCTGTGGCATATTTGTGGCAACCGAATTTATGTTGCAGTGGGATTTTCTGCGATTAATCACCTCTACCGGGAACAGAATCACAATTGCCTGCCCAGGTCCATTACGTAAAAGACAATAGGTTAGTATTGGAAGTGCTTGCAAGGAAATTGGAAACGAACATACGACAAGAATGTGCTTGGGAAAACGTCCACTTATGTGTCAATGCACATACTTTTTACCGCCGTAAAATACATCATTCTATCTGTGTGGTGTATTCAGTTGTTGAATAAAGCTTGCTCTTCAGATCTTCACTTTTACCCACGTCCTCTCAACAGTCAACTGCTTATTCCCCTAACCGGTGTCATTGAGACGTGCCAATCAGCATAGAACAGACTAAGAAATCATATCATGGTTTTTCATTACAAAAGAGGTACCATGCGCAACACCAGGAATTATGGAAAAGGGTCGGGACCCTGTTTATCGCGTTTTCAACATCTTACCTAACAGACAGGGTTCTCGGTTCAATAGTAAAGAATTGAAATCACCAGTAAATGATTTACAGCCAGACTAATAAACCGATAAAACGGCACTCAGAGCACCCAATACATTATTTAAGCTTACACATTTCAGAATGTGCAAGCTGCCATTTACTGACTTTTGTGTTGAACTTTTATGAACCTTGAGATCCAGTAGCTCAAAGCATCAATTTATGCTGTATACGACAAATGTTGAATACGAAGTTGTCTGCACAGTAAAAGAATGCTCGCAAAAACCCTGCAGTTCCTGCTGCAGTATAGCACGCGCGAAGATAAGTCAACAAACAGAGATATATAAACAGGAAAACATGATATTTTTGGAACTCACCGGTGGTTTCTGCTTTTTTAGACTCGACCTACTACTGATCTTAAATTTCTTCCCGTCATGGGGAAGAACAGACACACTTTTGCGAGAATTATCCGAAGCATTGGATGTATTTCCAAAAGGTCGTATTAAGGAGGGAGGATTGAAAAGCTTCATCCGGCACTTCAAACTGTTTTCTGGACATTTTCCAGGGTATGTGGGGGACATACCCCCCTCGGACACATCAGTCTCAACGGATAACTGCTCAGACAGCTGGTGACTCAAATCAGAAGACAGTTTGAAGTTATGTCCGACTAGGAATGAGCCCGGCTGAAATGAATGTACCTGAACCGATGTCGAAAATTCGGATTCATTATTGTCACGATCTGGATCGGAAAAGACTTTTTCCATACTAGCCATTATGAATTCAACTGGCATTAGGTATGCGCAGCCTTATGGTTGGAAGAAAAGATAGTTCCAGACGAAGATGCTTGTGATATGTCGCGAATGCAACACCAACCTCAGACCACAGTCAGTGTTTCGCGTACGAAGGGAGAAGTTCGGACAACTACAAACTAATATATATACATTAATCAGCAGCCAGGAGTGGGAAAAACAAGAAATAGTTCTGTGTGCATACTATGAATCATTAGAAGCACATATTTGTTTAAATGAATAACTGAACAACCAAAATTACCTGGAATTTTGACATGAGGGCATGTAATACAGTGCGCTGTCGTGTGATTGACTCCATTTGAGTCTTCGACTGTGTATGTTGTGTGCATGACTTACTGGGCCTCCGGCTCGTGCTTGTCCGTTTTTGTTACCACTCCATATTCCCGTTTGGCACTCGTCCTTCCCCTGCTAGCGCCAATTAGGGAATTATTTAGGGGTAATTTAGGGTTGTTTCGGGAAACATTAGGGATGAATTTCTCGGTCAATAACGTGATTGTTTTGGAAAATGTATACAATATTCTTGGCTGTACCATACTCCTTATTAATGTAATACTGGAAGCATGTGACACGAGGGAATTGCTGCACAATTGAAAAAGCGATTGTTGTACGTGCAAACTGGTTGTTGTTTAGACGAAGTCTAACCGCTTCAGTTATTCATGTGCGGTGTGTTCAAATTGTTGCCTGTGTACGCTGATTAAGGTTTGTCTGAGTTGTCAATATGTCTGATCACCATGACGATAACGCTGAGTTAGAAGACATTGTTGTATTAAGTGAACCTTTAGTGGTTTTCTGAAATGTTCGCTAGTCGATCCACCATTTATCGGAATGTTCAACGTTCACTTACCGAATTCCATCGTAATGTGCAGGAGTTCTTGGAGGATGTGGGCGTTGCACAACGCTCGCCACCCAACGCGGTGTTTGAACGTGAACATGCATCACAATCGCTCGCAGGAGATAATATTAATGTAAATAATCTATGAATGATTGATTTCATATGTATCAGAAAACTCATCCGGACCTGGTCTGCAAGATCGAGATGTTGATTTTGCTGACGCTGGCATTGTTGACCGCCTTCGAGACTGGGTGATTTCAAGCAACACTCCCGAATTGCAGGTTACAAGGCTCCTACGCATCTTGAAGGAAAGAATACCAGAGTTGCCCAGTGATGTCCAGTGATGCACAATGATCATTGTGCAT
>LUCH01003318.1:54341-73725 GCA_013368495.1 Paragonimus heterotremus | reverse complement strand
CCACTTGAATTTCGACGGCTCCGCGGTGATTTAATTTTCGCACACATCCTCTTGAGAGTAGGCCTCGTTGATCAGTTCTTCGCTGTAGCGAATAGTGACGGTCGGTGAGGACAACAGGAAGCTTTTCAGGCTTCGTCCTCGGACCTTTCTTAGGCAGCAGGTCTTTTTCCAACAGGGTTAACTCCTGGAACAGTCTCCCTGTTAAGGTCGTCAATAGCGCTTCTAGCGATCGCTTTAAAGCATTACTTGACTCTCATTTTCCAAAAGGCTATTTATGCAAGTGACTTCAGTTTGTTTTACGATATTTATTGTAATTCCGAAGAGCGGTGCTACACCCTGTTTTCAACGAATGCCTTTCAGATCAGCAGACGCCCGCTTGATACTGTACAAGAAAATCCGACTGGATCCGGGACCCTTGGGCCTCTGCCTCGAACCCCTGTATCAATCGCTGAGTCGCTGAATTGACATCGATGTTGTCACTGATACCGAGTGCTATTGATGCTGACGACAAATCTACTTTACAATCGGCGATGATTCTTTGCCTTGGTATTTCCATCACTTAATTTGGATACTGTCAATCCAGAATCATCAAGCACACCTACGGCAACAGAAGCACTCCGAAGAGTTGCCTTAAGAACAAAGGTGTCCGGGGCAACGCTATGTACATTTACGGATGAACTTCGACCACTGAATCCTGAGTTGAGCCTAGACCCTAGAATATTGATGCAAACGCCGCGACATTGTAAACACAGGAAAGTGGGTGGTGGTGACTACAGCCATTTCAGCATCCGTGAATCCCTCGAGTTTGCCATGCAGAATTCAGTACTCTTCAGGAATATCTCAACAGCTTCTTTACATTTGAATATTGACGGGCTAACGTTGTTTCAGCGTTCCAGTTTGCAGTTGTGACCTATTTTGAGTTGCCGGGTTCGGCCAAATTCTGCGGTCTTCGTAATCGGTGTTTTCTGCGGAAGGGCTCAACCACCGAATGCATACAGATATCTCAGTACATTATTGTCAGAGCTGAAAGAGGATATGACCGTTGGGTGGACATTTCCATTAAGTACGCAGCTGGTTCGCATTCGGATCGACTGCATTATCTGTGGCGCCCCTGCCAGAGCTTTTGTGAAACGGATGAAACTACACTCGGGATACTTTTCCTGTGACCACTGTATCGCTCAAGGCGTGCACAACGACGGTAGGATGACCAGTCCGGATTTGTCGGTCTATCTCAGGAATGACGAGGACTTTAGATGACGACGTCAGTCTGAACACCACGTGAGACAGTCGGCGTTTGAGTCGTTGGACATTGATATGATTTATGCATTCCCGCTAGACTATATGCACATGGTATGTCTTGGCATCACTAAACGGCTAGTCTATTTATGGCGCGCCGCTCCAGTTGCATCAGCTAGACGTTTGTCACAAACGCCAATAAGGGTGGTTACCGACCGTCTGCGTGCGCTAAGCTTCAACCTGACCGTGGATTTCCCCCGTAAGTGCCAAGATTACGATGACTTTGGGCGGTGGAAGGCCACTGAGTTCCGTCAGTCCCTACTTTATTTAGGACCGATGGCCATGAAAGGTGTCCTAAATGATCTACAGTACGAGAATTTTTTGAACTTTTCTATTTGTTTTTATGTATTATGCAGTCCACCATATGCGTTGCATTACGCCAGGTTCGTTAGCACAGTGAGGAATACTATGCAACAGTTTGCAGACAGCTGCGGAGCATACCATTCGACTTACAACTTTCATGGAGCGATCCATATTGCGTACGATGTGGTTCGCGTGGGCCTTTGGATTCGTATTCAGCTTTTCCATTGGAATCCTACATGAGCTAGCTAAGAAGACTGGTACACTCACCTGATGTACTAGCAGCGCAGATTTTCCTCCGAATAGCAGATGAACAGAAGTCGAGTGAATTATCTGTAACCGGCGACATGGATGATGCCTACTACGTAATTATTAGGTCGCCGTCCTCCAAGTACAACTTCCTCAAGTTGAAAGGTATAGTTTATAGCGACGTTCCGCCAGACAGCGCACTGGTTATCAAAAGACAACCAGGATTGACAACGCTCATCAATGGGGAGTGTTGTGGTCCATTTATACGGTGGAATGGAAAACTGGTTCGAAAAATGTATATTTTCTACAGACGTTTCCATTTTTAAATGTATTGGCCTGTCATGCCATACGGAATGGTACAAAAATTCTGATATTGAGTGCAAATGTTTCGCGATGGACTGTGACGGTTATGTCATTGTTTATCACATTTTACGTTCTGTTGTAATGAAATCAAATTGCAAACAATGTCTTCGTTTTACTCACACGGCTTATGGTGTGTAAAATTATTAATGAAATCCATTTTTAGATGTATCAGGTAGTAGAGTTTGATGACAATCAGAAGCCATGGCTTCTTCCTTTCCCGGTCATGCTTAACTAGTATGTTGATATTTTTGGATAGCCTGATGCAAGTTAACAACAGAGGACTAGTCTCAAACGCCATTTTCGATTTCGCCAAAGCCTTCGATCGCGTACCACACGGTCCCCCAGATATGAACAAAGAGCTTATGACACCCAAGTAGAGATTGCATCTTTTCTTAATGGTAGAACTTCCAGAGTTACAACCCGATTACAAGTTTCGTCTTCTTCCTTGATTTTTGCGGAAGTTCTTCATGGATCGATTCCTGGTCTCCTGGTATTTCTTATTTACATCCACGACCTTCTAGGCAATATTTCCTGCAGCGCTGTTCACCACGCTGGCGGCTTAAAAATCTAGAATGCCAGTAATCTCACTGTGTCGGATTGATCTTGACGTGATTACGCATCGGTCGAACGATTGAAATCCTTTTTCTAAACGTCAACAAATGCTCACACATATCGATCTGTGGGGATTCTGGCAATGTCTTTGCGAATCATAGTGCACTCAGCATAGTCAACATCGCAAAAGCCGATCTGTAGAAAATCCTGGATGTCGTCCAACTTATCTTTCGCCGTTCATCACGTGTTGACGGCAAAAAGGGATTTGCCGATCCTAGGATGATCAACCGCACTTTTCGCCGCATAGACAGGTTCATATAAGTTTACTGAACGAGTATGCCAATTAAGTCATATACCGGCTTGAGGAATGACGTACATGTTGTTGAACGTGTTCAGACTGGGCTGTCAAACTACTCACGAGCTTAAGAAGTGTCGCGTACGTGTCTCAGCGAGAAATTCTTGATCTATGTCCACTTTGGTTGAGACGACATCCCAGTGATTTGCTTATCACACACTTTTTCCTGGCAGGTCCCATAAAACAGTTCCTCATCGTAGTGGCTGATGATAGTAGGAAAAGATGTCAGAATGTTTTACAAGCCCCTTCTCTGGACCTTCTTTAAGCAACAGTTTTTCTCCTATACAGTTATTAACCACTTGAAGAGTCTTCTTTTTAAAGTCGTTAGCTGCGGTTCTGATATAAAGACTCGCTGCATTCTCATTCACTCGAAATGTAGACTCCTAATTTTAGCCTGTTATTCGTACTCACCGTAATCTCCAAGAGCGGTAGTACACTGTTTTCAGTCTTTGCCTTTCTGGTCGACAGACGTCCACTTGATATCAAAAAAGGCAAACCGACTGGATCCGGATAACTTGAGCCTCCTGCCTCGAACTTGCATATTAATCGCTGAAATAACTTGTGTAATGGCGGATCTGACCCTGGACCCCGGCAACTGTGAACGAGCTCTTGTATGTGTGCTGCCAACAGCACATCCTTATCTGATCCCATTGAACGCTCGCAAATTTGTGGGAACCTGACAAGGACTTGTGAAAACCAGGTATGTGCATGCACACACCTAGACCGCTCCAAATCCGGTTTTTAGAATGGACATTGTCCATGGGTTTCCGTATTATAGCACACTACTAACCACAATTCTTTATCAAACCCGGGAAAATTTTGAAACCATAATATCGATTTGACATTCCGTCCAAGTTCATGTATAGACATTAACGTTCCTGCACAACTAACAATTATGATTGCCTTAAGGCATCCGTGCATTGCACGCATCGTATGAAATCATTTGTCAGTGGTGAGGACAATCCATCTTAACATACAACGCAAAGTTTCCTCGACCTGACATTCCAAGAGGATCACAACGATGTAAGAAAAAGCTGATTTATTGTACATTGCTTACAAGAAGAAGGTGGATAACGTGGCTTGTGTGAAGGGACCATGAACACCCTTCCCGTATAATGGCCCTTCGTGCAGTTGTCAAGCGTAATATCGGGCGGAATCTACAGTGCGAACGGATGGTGAACGTCAGTTGCCTGCAGTATAATTTTGGGCATTACGAATAGAGCAGTGTTAATTACCACTCATATTTAGACTCAACGAGAACCGATTACAACCATCTCTTTGTACACTAGAGGAATAGCTATCGTACTACACTAAGGTGCATGCACGCAGTATTTTTGATTAGTGAAAGTACAAGACGAAAACTTACAAGGCATCACAGTGAGCACATATCATATTGCGGAATGTCGGACAAAAAGTGGATAAACTGCCACATGTCATGAGCTACATTACACATCCGACAGATTTCTCTTATCGCCATAGAACTCATTCAACTAGGGGATAAGTACTTTATAAGTAGCGTAAACAGTAACAGACATTCGCTGTCAATTGCGACGGTTTCCCCATACTCGACTGTTTTCGTGTACCGCGTGGTTATATATCGCACTATTGGCTGCGTAAGAGTGCTTAGGTAGCGAGACACGATTCTATGGACATGCAGAAGAACTATTTTCCATATTTTGGGCTCTGATGTCTTCAGAACCAAGAAGGAGGCTGTAAAATGTACCTTCAGACGAAGAGCACTCCGAACATCCAACGGTTAGCCGTGACCGCCGACGTATTATCCCGTACGGTCGGAAAACACCCGGTGTCAACCAGAAGCCTGATGTAGCTTCGAACACATCCACTGCGCATAGCAGTGCTCAGAATCAGACATCACTGTCTTATTCACTGCGCCCTCGGGTTAGGCAAGCCCCTCACTGCCAGGCGTTTCAGACTCTTAAGCCATTGGCTCCGGATATAGAGTTATCGAATGAAAACTCTGTGTCCTGTTGTCTCGCAGGTCAAATTTTTGGGTTAGAGACTCGTAGTGGAGTCCTTCAAGTCAACTCCTTTCCGCGGTATGAACGACTGGGAAGTATCAGAAGTTATCGTTCTCCCGACAGTGACATTATTCATTTAACACAACGTCCTCTTACTGTTTTACTCCCCATGTTGTCTGCTGTCCATGTGCCTTCGGGCGATAATCGCTTTCTGATGCCAAGACAACTGGTAAACATTGACGCCTTTAATGTCCGCACTCCGACAAGTTTGTCAGCAAGCTACACTGGCAAGTACTCTCTCAAGTCTGAAGCTTGATGTGTGCTGCGTGTCGGAGACGCGAGTCTACGGTTCTACCACGGTTATCCACTTAAGCTCACCTCTAGATAACTTTCGACCCAAACGCTTCTGTCTCATAGTTTCTGGTGATGCCAAAGCTGAATCTCGTGGTCAAGCTGGAGTTGGAATCGCACTGAGTTCCAGAGCAGAGCAATGTTCGCTCGATTGGATCCCAGTAAACAGTCGCTTGTGCGTTGTCACACCCAATAAGTCGGTTAAAGTCTGTTGACGCAAGCCAGAAAAATGTTGTGTATTCAGTATGTCGGCGTACACCTTAACGGACTGCTGTTCGGATGTTACAAAAAATGCATTCTATGACGCCATCGTTGATTTTCTGACGTAGATTAAAGCCAGACATAATCACACTAGCAGGCGATTTGAATGTTCGGCTTAGTCGTCTTTTTCCAAATGAGAGGCGACTGTAAGGTACGTTTAGTGTCCGGGCACAACGCACTGACAGTGGCAAAAGACTGTTGCAGATGTGTGATTCCCACGGTCTCTCTATTCCGAGCGTCGCATTCCAACGCAGGAAGAGGCACTGTGTTACTTGGAGACCTCCGTTTGCTTCTCAGCTGTGGACACAGTTGGATCATATAGCAGTCGGTTACAGGTGGCGACATTATGTTGAAAACTATCGTGCATCCTTGAGCAACCATCTGGATTCGGACCATGCTGTTGTGCGTGCCCGCTTTGTTTTGTCATTTGCCTTGAGGGTATACGCTGGTGAATGCAAGACACTCAACTGGCATTCGGGCGGGGAGAGTGTGAAGAACGCTTACCATGAGGCGTTGGTGAACAAGTTGCGAAGTTCGAATGAGATAAGATACCCTAACGAACACCGGGAACAAATCGACACAGCCATGAAAACATGTTATAAAGTGGTATGTTCCGAAGTAGGTGTTCATTTAGGACAGAACTGGATTTCCGTCACGTCGATAGACCTCATGAACAAGCGTCGCTCGATCCCACCTGGTTCTGAATATGATGACGACCGTCGAAAACTTAAACGCGAGCAGACCGGAAGTTTGTACGAAAGACCTTGAGCACCATTTAGTGGAGCAGTCGAAAGAAATGAAGAGCCTTCTTTTCTGAGAGTAGCAGGAGGATTTTTTCCCTGATTCGTATTTGTACTGGCCGCTGAGTCGGTGGAATTGAGACCATGTATAGAAAAGATGGTTTACTCAATTGCGCCGACTTGATAGGTGGGCTGAACATTCTGAAGAATTGTTCGGCTGGCCTCAACCAGACCATGTGGATGACTGGACCCGAGTAGTTAGTTATTGTGTTGCGGACGATCATCCTATGAAAGCACAAGTAGCCATGGAGCTTAAGTTTTTGAAGCGTAACAATGCTGCTGGTCCAGATCTCCTCCGTCCTGTTTTTAAGGATGGCGAGGTGAAGTTGATATGAGAACCGACGAAACTCTGCCAGGCGATTTGGGAAACTGAAGAGGTACATCGTAATTGATGCCTATCAACAGGCATTCTCGTTTTCAGAAAGGGAGCCCGAAGTCTATGTGACAACCATAGGAGCATCAGTCTAGTGTCTGTTTTGTTTAAGTTACCCACTGGCTTCATTTTACGTGGGTTGATTAGGCTTTGAGAAAGTCAGACATGCAGAGAACAGGCAGGGTTCCGATCCGGTCGAAGGTGCGTTGACCACATTTTTACTTTTGGACCTATAGGCTGCTTTCGATTCAGTAGCTCGGGATGTTCTCTGTAACTGTTTTCGCAAGGGAGTTCCTTGGAAGTACGTGCATCTGTTAAAATCACTGTATGCTCAGTCTGCAAGCGGGGTGGGAATTTTTGTGCAACTGTCTCGGTCGTTCATCCCTTCTGGTGGTGTTCGTCAAAGTTGTCCGACCTCCCTCTCGTTCAATCGTGTCATGGACGACATTCTGTAGGGAGCACCCAAGGAGTTCAGTGAGTTTGATGTTGAGCTTCTTCCTGGCGCTCCGTTAGTCGATCTGGAGTATGCGGATAACATTGTGTTACCTAGCCCCTCTGCCGAAGACATGCAGACCAGGTGCATGCAGACCATGCAGACCAAGGTGAGTGAGTGGGCTGGTTCGTATGGAATTCGCTTCGCACTTTCAAAGTGCAGAGTGCTGTTTCAAAACTGGAGCGTTCCCAGTTCTACTTTCTTCGTTCTAAGTAGTCCGCTTGAGACTGTGGACAGTTTCACATACTTGGGTAACACTATCTCGTCAGTTTTTAATATTGCTGATGAGATGTCAGCGAGGATAGCAAAGGCACGAATTTGCTTATTCCTGCCTGCGCTATCTGTGGCGTGGAAAAGATATCCGGTTGTCGCTCAGGGGATGGACCTATGATTGTTTATGTACGTTCTGTTTTGCTGTGTGGTTCGGAAACATGGCCTGTTTGCAATGAAGGTTTCAACTGACTTGTCATGTTTGACCCTCGCTGTCTCCGCTAATTAGCCGACATCGAATAGACTGGTCGCCTAAACAATACGATCGTTCGACGGCGCGTATTCCGGAACGCTGGGGACGCGCGATCAATTGGTCAAGTGATCACGCTGCACAACTTGCGGTGGTTGGGTAACGTACTCCGTATGCCAGCTGAGTGTTTACCGCACTGGGCATTATACATCGAGACCAGTAACAGTTGGGTTGAACCACGTGGCGGTCAAGCAACAACTTTGTCAAGAAATATGAAGATCTTGATTGCTCCCTTGATCAAAATGGGTAGGTTTCACCTGGCTGGCTGGGGTTCTCGTGATCGCTTCAATCGCCTATTCAGAAACGCCATCCGAGATGGCGATGTGTCGCAGTCCATACTTGTGTATGTCTAAGGCTAGGGTGATATTCGTCAATCTGTGACACCTCCGACGACAGAGTGGTATTTCTCTGATGCTTAAAGGTCGTGTATATGATACGACAGTGAGGGCTGTGTTACTTTACGGGGACGAAATCTGGGCGCTCAGGGTAGGGGACGTGAACCGTCTTCAGATATTTGACCACCAATGTCGGTGTTCAGTCACTCTCATCGCCCGGCATCAACGAACAAGCAACGAATAGTCTGGGAGGCGGTTCTTCGATGGTGATTGTCAAACGAGTCATCTTCTTCTGTCGTTACATGTGTACAGAGTTAGATGGTAAAGTCACTTATTAGGAATACCAGATAGTCGTCTACCACATCGAGCGCTCTTTGCCAACGCTGTGGTCGACTGGCGAATGGTGCATTGTGGACAGCTGATGACCTGGCGGAGAGAAATGAAGTAGTTCACCACGAGGTTGGCCACTGTAGGTCGGATTTCTCTCCCCGGCTGTGAACCTGGTGACTCACGGATTCGGTGGCTTGAGACGTTAGGTGAAATGGTGGGTAGCCGGGCTCGATTGCGTGAATGTTGTCGTTGTTTGGCCGAGTTGTTTTTGAAGTGAGTGGAATTAATGACACGGGGCGGTGAAAACTGCAAATCTATTTTGTTGATGATGCCTTACTTTCACTTACAGCTTGGTTGTTTGTTTGCAAGGTTTAGACACCTTGATGATGAATGTTTGAATATAGAGGAAGCTATTTTACCAGTGAGGTTTCCACCGCTCCCTCTATTTTATCTTTTATTTTTCTGTAGAGTATTTGCTTGTTGCTTCATGGTTGTGTGGCAGCTAAACATAAGTGAGGATCACTGATGTATTGCTGCCCATGATGATGACAAAGACTTCCGTTTACCGACTACCAGATGGTGATCGGAATCGTTGTCCCCGGGCAATAAACCAGCCATGATAGCTTGGGCCACATTCTCCTCATCTGTTACTGTCATTTGTAATACAGTAGTTGCAACTTACGATAATAGGCAACAGTCTTGCAATGCTGTGTTTGGTCGTTTTTTTTAGGATATGTGTACGATCACAAAGCTTTTGCATATGTCGACCGCATAGGGTGGTGAACGTACATCATCCACCCGAGCAATCAGCGTTGTGACACAGTCCCAAACTCATTTATGTGGAACTAATAAACAGTTACGAACATTTGAAAGCGAAGTACTGGTTCCGAAAAAAAAAATTGAGAGAGAACCATAGGGGATCACATTTATAATAAGGGTATGTAAAACGAAAATAGTTAAAAGCGTCGGATGTCAGCGGTGTTTGAATACTTTCACGGAATATGTGCTTCGTACGGCGCCAAAGCACGTAATAGCTAGTTTGACGAACTTTGTTAGTGTACATATGCAAAGATCAAGTGGAATTGTCAAGAAAATCTCCTGATTCGGTAAATGATTTAACGGATACCTGCGTCAAACTCCTCGCTAATTCATGATTGTCGACAGTGGTGGTGGGTATTTCATTGATAATCACAACACAGTTTGACATTGTATTGGTGAGAAATCATCATATCATCATAGATAGCAATAAACCAGTGGTTCATACTGATGCTTAACTGCCACATTAGTGAGAAAAGTCTTATTAATTAATACCTTAGTTGACATATGTAAGGTATTCGTCAGAGAAGCGTTCACTCCTAACATTAGTGGGATAAGTGTTATTAAAAGTCAACGCATTTCAGACGAATACTTCACATGTGCCAACTGAAATATCACTCATACCACACACTCACTGCCACTTATTTACTCGTACTGCCTTCACTCTCACGCAAAACTTTGCCATTCCCGATCTGCAACCTACGATCGATTTGATACAGAACGTCGGATGATCCCTTCATTAACTTGTCGAGCTGGTATAGTTGTGGTCAAAATGGAAAGGGCGAGAAATTATTCAACGGTCCATATCGCTCGCAGTTGCTTGCTAGGTGCCTTAAACTGTGCACATTGTACAATGTTTCGTTGAAGAGTAAATTACAGGGTAGTTGCGCAAAAAGTGCTAACAACAGAAAAATTCTAGAAGGATTTTATATGAAGTGGGATGGCGTAAAATGTAAATTGTTACTAAAGCTCACAGATTGAGTGACATTAAAAACACCGTATAACGCTCCTGGGTCGATGTAAAGTAGGAATTGTCAATATTCTGAGGCCTTTTATTGTTTCCAGTTTCCGGGGCTGGCATTTTCTAGGAAAACTGGATATTTGGTACTTTACCTTTCCATAGTTCGTTGATTACATGGTGTCATTAACAAGATCACTGAGACAACTGGCTAGTACCCGTGCGGAAGGGATTCCTGCGGACAATGCATCATAAAAACGCCCACATGTCATGTGAATTTGGTCATCCTGTGGTAGAGGGACAACACAGATGACGTGCGATGATTTTACGCACAACACAATGCAGTCAACGAGCGTTTCACAAGCAACGTACTTTGGTACTGAGTTGCAAGTCCTGTCTGAAACTCCGAAACGAACACGGTGGTGACCTCCGGCTGATTCTGTGGACAGATGGAACAGTCAGGTCCTGCTATTTGACTTTCGTCAGGACGTCTGATTCTGTGCACGTTGGGAAGCTGCGTCTAGCATCAATCACACTAGCCAGAACTATTCAGATAAAAGGGCTTTTCTTGACATTCAACACTGTTTGGTTTGAATAGCAAAGGTGTGAACTCTTTGGGAAGGTACTCCTGGATGTTGTCTGACTTAATCGCGGATTACAGTTTAGACAAGCCCGAGCGTGACAGAAACCAGTGGAAATTCTTGGTTCTGTTTTTTAGCTGACTAACATGCCAGTACTACTGATTGGTGGCATCTCGCTTCCTTAATCTACACCCCGGGGGATTGTCGTCCACTGACCAAAAATTTTGTCACCATTGTTAGCTCGTATTACTATTCCGTTCAGAAAGCAACAACCAGGTCGACGCTGGATATTCAGATCACCCGAATCTAATGTCTTTTTGCTTGTCTAGGAGAACTCTGTCGACCCACCGGATAATAATTGAAGCAGAATGTGGCGTTGCTTTCCGGATTACAAATATCAGTAGCAAAACAGTTTTATTTAAACGGCCTCAGATGGGATGTCATGGCGAGTGAAAAGTGAATTATACGACGGCCGGATGCTTACTTTTTTCGTCGCCCCAAGCTTCGTGCTTTCCCTCGCGTTTTGTGCATTGTGTTTTAGGAGAACATTTCCCGTGTTCAAAACAGATTAAAAATGTGCATATTTTGTCTGACGACACTTCCGACCATCTGACCAGCGCTTCACCGCGTAAATATCAATTTGTAGTGCGTTAGGGTCACTCGCAATTCAGTTGTTTGTCAAGTTTATGCTAAATGGTAGTTATGTTTCCGATCGTCAGTTTCATGATTTTGGTGCTTGATCGGACTTATAAATTTCAAAGCAGTGCTTGCCTCAGTGTTCGTCACTCGCAGTGCCGTTCTGCACTGCCAACTAATCCATTGTGCAAGACCGCTAGCCGGGGTCATTCAGTGTTCCAGGGTACGATGAGCGGACAGCAACAGTCCTGCAGTAGACTCGCATTAGCATCACTTGGCTACCTAGGCACATTGCGCATTTTGCGTTGGGTGGGTCACGTGCCCCGTACGCAACCCGAGTGCTTATTGCGCCGGGTATTATTGACAGACTACCAACAGTTGAGTAAAAACACGGGGGTGTATAAGCAGCAAAGTAGTCGCAATACGAAGAAGACGATTATTCCATTGAATAAATTGAGTGAAGGTCATCTGTCTTGTTGAGTTTGTCGTGGTTAGAGAGTCTATCCGAGGTAACAATGTTTTGCAACCGGTAGTGTTTCCTGCACTCCTATTATTTCTGGCTTTTCCACGTGACTGTTTTATCAGTTGCCCTATCAAATCAACCTTTTGCTTGTGTCGAAATTCTGGAATAGAGCTAATTATTTCGTAAGGTGTATCAACTTGCCTTCAGTGTGAATTTGGTTGCGATATTTATGGTTGATAGACCAGTTGTGATTATTCTACGTTTTAGCCGCGCTCGTGCACATTCAAACACTTTTGCGAGGAATCTTTGGGACACAGTTAACACTCTTCCGATCGATCGGTGGAAGTCCGTTTTAACTATCATGTTCTACAGCGTGGAACTCTTGTCCGCTCATCGTGGGAAATTTGGAATTATTTGGTAAATCCGCGATGTTCTCGTTCCTAACATAATGCTCTTATTCCCTAGGCTTGCTGCCACTCATATGCGGAAACACTTATCTCGTAGAGAACTGAATTCTGTGGACATCGTAGCGGCATGGTAAGGTTTTGCTTATTTTTGTTTCTTGTCATTGTTTTGTTGTCCCCATTTCTTCTCGATTATAGTAATGAGATCACCTCCTGTCTTTCGGGACCCGTACGCATTCGCTTCTCGTTGTATCTGGCCTCACAGCTCATTTTCGGTCTGTGTATCATCTACCGGGAGAAAACAAAAGCTGTTTTGCGTGAGTTTTACCTTTTACCTTCTCAATTTGGTTACTTTCTCATTCATTTAGCATCTCCCATTCGTCATAATAATATCCTTTGGCTAGTTATATTGTTGTGTGTTGTGTTGTATTTAGCCTGATGATGAAACGCTGAAAACGAGCTTGTTTGCTACGCCCTTCTTCTCATAGTTATACATTGTCTACCACCCTTTTATCACGTCCTGACATTGTAGATCACGATTTCGACTTGTCTCTCTGTGTATCGGACCTGCGTGTTGACTTTTCTATCCGTTGAATCCTCATCATTTTTGCCACATTTTTGTCCCCTTTCTTCTCCCTTGAACTCACTGGACTCTTCGCGCATCACGGTGTTATTCGTGGTGACTACAGGCAGCAATTTTGACTGCTCTTATGTATGGCTTCTATGCTCTGACGTGTTTTTATGTTACATGGTAACTGACACACTCGGGATATCTCATCGGGAAACAAACTATCTTTCTGTAACGCGCTAATTAGTTATTCGTTTTCGTTTGCCGTATCACAATTCAAGTCTCTCCTCCAATAACTTCTCGTGCCAGCACAGAAAGCCTTTTGTTATTTTTTCGCTTACTTCCACTCGATTCCGGTTACTAATATCTCATATGTGCACCTCAAAAAATAAATACTCAGATTTTCAAGTATCCACATTTTGGGCACATGGAAATCGGACGGACGCAAATCCCACCGTGGTAACGAGCAATATATCGTGCTTTGGATAGTCACAGTGTTAAAATGGATTTACTGTTTCACTTTCCTGACAAATTCATAGGGGTAGTGGTTTTATGTAGCAATTGTTCTGAACAAGAAATTGCTGAAGAATCTCAGGACTAGGTTTCGGCGTTCATCGGTCTCTGTATATTTATACCGAGGTGAGTTGAATCAGATGACGTTTTGGTTAAGACCATCGCATGCCGTAAAATTATGGGAAGCAGTAATTCTGAAGACACCTTGACACTGAATCTTGCTACGGTTTGGTAACTGTTCTTGTAGCCCATCGATAAATAAAATGGGTCTTTGGATAACAGTCATTGTGTTTGTTACCGCTTTTATTGCAGTATCAAAGTATAATGCGACCTGTTTCCGTAAACTTCGCTTATTACCTAGTATCTATAAGACTGATCAAACGGCGACTTGCGAATGTCAACTTTGGTGACCTGTATTCAGAGATGCCGTCTTCGGAAAACGTATATCTCCTCAAACGGCGAGTTAGCTATCCGAACCAGTCGGCTTTCTAATTCACCATGATTATACAATGCACCACCCGTTCAAAGTTAACGGCATTCTTATCGAATCTCGTCAGACAACCATTTCGGTCACAATGTTGTGTCGGCAGAATTGTGCTTTTCCACATTCGTCTTGCAATATTATATTGGGCGCCCGCGTCTAGCGCAGAGTTTGAAAACAATGCGTCACATGAAATCCACGCAGAACTTCGATGCGTTCCACATATAGCCATGAGGAGTTCAATGGGCACTTGTTTCACTAGTCGACTGTAGACGCACTTATCTGATTAGCGGAATTTTCACGAACTGCAGTATTGTGATGAATTTCACATTGGTTTATTACTGAGTTGGTTGTGTCTAATGGAAAAAGTGGCCTTTCATCCGCGCAATGACCTTTTTACGGTAACTTTAGGATGTTTATGAATAGTGTCGGATAACGTACGTCGCCAGAATCAAAAAGGGCTCTTTTCTTATATTGTCTTCCAGTGGATGGTTCCTAATAAGTTCTGTTTAATAATGAACTTGGCTGTCCGATAATTCCTGTCTTGATAATATCGTTATCTAAAACTTTTGACTTACATTAGGTGGATAATCAAAATCTTACTTTCTGTCTAACTCATCTTTGAATTTGAAGTAGCTACCGTTCCTGTCGTGAGATTTTCTACCACTCAGTCACGGCCAATATCCGTAACCATTTCCTCAACCGGTTTCAAAAAACCAACAAGTACACTGGCGAAGACCGCGTGTACAATTTTACGTTGGCATTTCTAACACGATCGCTGCTGTCGATTACTTTATTTACGTTTATGTTGCGCTCCACGTACCCACTACTCGTTATTGCCTGCACGTTTTACAGACTCCTCAATATTGTGCAGTATATCTTGAGTTAGTAATTCGGAACCATAAACAGAACAGATATAAAAAGGTGTGTTACGTTCTATGCTGGAGCTCACTATTATGTAGTTCTGTAGTCAAACGATTACGTGTTGAAACCAAAAGAACTATAGGTTTTTGAATGCTTTGTCTCGGAGAACTGTTATCAAGCGATTCAAAGTAGAGAAATCACTGTGCCAGTTTCACAAAAGACAGTCATCAAATGGGCCTGTGTTTGTTTGACATGCGGTGTGTAAAATGAATACCAACACGTTGGTTTGGCTTATTTAATCTTAGGGGTTACAACGTGAGGCGCATGTACAAATAGGATTGGACATGCCATTGTGTGCACGTGTATCTATGTGTATAGGTGATGTTTGAGGACTTATCGAGACTGGGTGAATACGGGACTACGATATGCTTGGTGTCATTGTGACCCACTCAATAAGTTATTCCAAACTGTATTGACAATTCCGCACCGTCCGAGTGGTTCACCAGCTGTGGTATGTTTGTGATCTACAGAAGTCCTCCCAGTAGATGTTGCGGAGTCCGCTTTTTAATTCAGTAAGATTAAGGAAGTTAATTTAAAGTTGGCTGAGGATGACGTGTGCTACAATGGCTAAACCTTGTTCTAACTTCCGGAATCATCGTGTCTTCGGAAGGCTTCTTACTACCTCTTATACTTTTAACTTTCGGGGGCGCCCAGTTTAAGTGGCTTGTTATTGTTTGCACTCAACTCAGCCTGGTCGCTGCAGAAGAGTTCTTATATTAAGCTTTCACGTCTTCGCACCGAGATCAGATCACGGCCTATTGTTATCCAGTGCAATCGGGTTTACAATTTCGTGTATACGCACGGACGAGTAAAATGACTGTATGTCTGTTCGTACTTCAACATCAGGTGTGATGGAGTGTGTATTATCAAGCAACTAGTGTTTGTCACGGTTTAGATTATCTAAACCACTGTACGTGTCGACACTGTTGAGTGGTGATTAGTTGAAGGTGATAATCGTAGGAAAGCCCCTTGGATGAAACAATTATGTGGGGGAAAATCGATGAAGTAATTCAAAGGACTAGACCGAGATGAACTTTGTTCCGTTTGTATTCTGCCAAGGCTCCAGAACGTCTACCATTATATCATAGGCTGCCCGTTGAAAGTATATTGGTGGCTTCCCATCCCAGTTTGCCACTCGAACTGATGCTGGTCTGCAATCGACTGCTTTGGCAAATCCGGTAGTGTTTGTCTGTCACCTTCCAGTTACGTGATTACGTCTGTGGTAGTCAGTTTCCCGTACCATTTATGGACGAACTAACCATTCGTAATTCTCAACGAACGTCATGATTAAAACTCTTGCTACTAACTTAATTTCAACTGAAAGGCTTATACTACTGTGCTGATTCATCATTCTCACCAGTTAATTCGCGTTTATCAAGCTGTTCACGTGAGTAGCACAGGAGATCACCTGCATACGTTTAAAACAAGCAACTGTGCGGTTTGTTAATCGAGTTGTTAGATACCTAGAGTACTAATTTTCTCCGTTATAATTTCAATGCACTAATTGTTTACATTGTTTCATAACTATTTTGCAGTTACAGGGAGAATAACGTCATCAGAAAACAAAAGAAATTAGGGACACTGTTGCTAGAGATACATGCACAAACTCAACCGTTCGGCATCAAGATGCTGAAACAAATAGTCGGGTTGTAAGCGAAACGAAGACGTTATCTGCAGCATTCGTTGCTGTGTTTTATTACTTGCAACACCTAAAAAAAAATTCGGCCAACCAATGAAAGCATTCATTCCATTTCAGCCCAGCTGACCGCCACTTCTCTTAACGCCTTCTTTTATCGATCTTATTCTTGAGAACCCAAACTCGTGAGTCTAACTCGATCAACCCTCTGCTAATCGACTTCATTCATGGTCGAGGATAATGAAGGTCACTTTCGGCGAACAATGTGTCGCAGGAACACTTCGTGATGCGAAATTGGAGAGCGTAACTTGTGCATGCAAATGCATCTGTGTACATGTTCGAGTTGTACACCGTACTGTAATGTGTTGTCGAGCAGCATACAAATTGCTAAAGCGGACGTTTGAGCTTGGCCACTCGGGAGTTTGGTTTTAAGTCTATTTTCGTCTTTATATTTTCTGTGTTTGTTTCCTCATCAATGATCAGGTGACCTACAAGCGTTGTACCATCGCGCTGGATTCACTTTTCACTCGTCCTCTGTCGACTTGCCGGCAGTGAGGTAAACCTCGTTCGTTCTCCCTCTATCGTTTCTCGTTAACTGAGCTTCCGTTTTGTTGTTTGCTTTCGCCGGTTGCGCTTTCTACTGCTTTTACTCGTGTAGCTGCTCCAAGGACCCCAGTCACAACCACACGTTTTCGCTTGCCCTCGTTTAAACGCTGGTGATCTCAAGATTACGACTGATCGGTCAGCGATTGTAAATTAAGTAGTGAGCAGATAACGGTTGTCCGCTACGTACAACCTGTTGCTCGCTTGGTGAGCTTAGTATCGTGTCTTCTCTGATGGATATACATGTAAGCATGTGCACTGAATCGGATGGTCAATATGTGTAATTACCACTGGGGTCCTCTGTTCCGCCATACGGTAGCTTTGATGCAACTTGTTCTTTGGGACTTATTCCGTTCATTCTCCCTTCATGTTTATCAGTGCAAAGCCGCGTACAAAGAAACGCAAACACGATGACCACGCGGACATACCGGAGGTACCTATGGCGGATCCGTTTGGGGACTTCGGCAATCTGCAGATACCCGATTTATTGTGCTCAACCTATCTAAATCCGGATCTGGTGAGTTTGTCTGTGTTTTATGTGACTAGAGCTGTATTTCTGCCAGAGATATGTTAATAATGGGGGCATATTCAAATACGTCACAAGAGCAAACAATTTATCAAACCTATTTGTTCCATACATCCACCGTTTCCACTCTCAGTAGGACTTCTGGAAAATGATTCGAAAGACTTGGAAGGTCACGAGTTTATCGGCTTTCTTTTCCTTCAATTCTTTGAGCGTAATCGTAACAACACCGGTTATCAATGGAAAATTTGAGATTTGGTTCTGGATTATTTTGACTTTCCTCATCTAGATTGGAACAGGCTAGTTGTGTTTCACCTGTGTATGACCTAGCGTGTTACGCGGTAGCAAGTACGTTATGATATGATAGTTTAAAACCTACTTAACTTCGGCTATTTTTATGCGTTGCTTACTGAGCCAGGCTTTTGTCTAGGGACAAGAAATGGTTGCAATTAAGTAGGAATTCAGTGGTGACCGTTGGTCCGATTCACAGATGGATGATATTAGATTTCAAGATGACGATGGTCCACGTTTTTTTTAAGAAAATCCGATGATGGGGCCGGGTATGTCGCTTCTTGTCTTCTCTTATCAACACCGCTGCTGTTTTCTTCATTTTTATGCCTTGGACTTTACAAAAATACGTGTTATCACTCATATCCAAATAGTTTACCAGGAGTCAAAACATGAGGAACAGGCTCGTTTCCAGTGCGTTATTTTGGAGCAGCACATCGTAACTATAAAAATAGTTATTAAGCCACGTTTTCTTAGTCTCCGATGCAGAATGAATCTAGTATCATTTGAGAAGTACAAACCTAGCAACTGTGTTGCCGCACTACTTGCACCTGTCAAAATTTTACTCCGAACATTTCACATTTCTCAGATGCGTCCGTTTCTCACATTATTTTTATTCGCCCATACATTGGTGCGCAACAAAACCGCGGGTGTACCCTCCTTGAGTGTACTATAAAACATTAACGGTTATTAGCTTTTGGACCGTGGGTTGACGCTGATGATTAGAAGACAATAGAGCTTCCAAGAGCTCCAATAATGAGCAACGTTTACTGCGATTGTTCGCACAACGGTCGACGTTTTCAAATCCACGTAATGGCCAGTGTCCAACATGTTTTCCACTCAATGTTAAAATCTCAAAAGACCGTTCACCTATTTGCGTTGTCGACTGGGTTATTCTGCTCGCTAGCCATTTTATGGGGTGGGTGGGTTGTTTTCTATTTTATTCTGGTTCAACTTACCCTATCTGTCCTTCTTATTTCGTCTCAACGATAGATTATACCGTATTGCGCGGCATAAACGACCGGGAAGTATCAGAAGTTATCGCTCTCTTGACAGTGACATTACTAACCGATCTCGACTTTCTCCTACTGTTTTACTCCAAATTTCTTCTGCCTTCCATATGCCTTCGGGCGATTATTGTTTTCTGAGGCCAAGACAACTGGTAAACATTGGCGCCTTTAATGTCCGCACTCTCCGACAAGTCGGTCAGCAAGCTGCTCTGGCTAGTCCCCCCTCAAGTCTGGGTATTGATGTGTGCTGTGTGTCGGAGACGCGAGTCTACGATTCTAGCACGGTTATCCATTTGAGCTCGTCTCTAGATATGTGTCGATCTAAGCGCTTCTCTCTCAGGGTTTCTGGCGACGCCGAAGCTGAATCGCGCGGTCAAGCTGGGAGTGGGAATCGCTCTGAGTTCCAGAGCGAAGCAATTCTTG
>LUCH01003318.1:25108-51888 GCA_013368495.1 Paragonimus heterotremus | reverse complement strand
ATGATGATGACAGCAACTTTCCGGTCTCAGTCGGTACACGCAATTATGCAGCGTTGTAGATTTTCTCAATTGCTGCCGTTGATATTCGGCCTACCCAACGTTGCAGATTGTCCTCATTGTACGGCGGGTTAATGACACCATGTTTACTAAATGGTTTCTCGTCGTTTTCTGCTTTTCGCTTGTTAAGACCGTCAGGGTAATCTCAATTTGTACATCGCCTACATTTGACAACAGTCTTCGCATTTAGGTAGACTTTCCCGCTAGCCTTTTTTAGTAAGAATTACTAGACTCGAGGAGATGTTTGAATGTGGACATCACTCACGACAACATTAAGTTTTGCCCATTCGTCTATGGACTTACAATGGTAACTTTTCCGTCCCGCCTATTCGAGCTCGAAATGTGTTTCATCTGTCGGTATCCTATGAGCAAGTTTGTAAATATACCGTGATTTTTGACCTATATAACTTGTGTCCGGTTGCGTAGCCTTGTTCTGTGTACCGCATGCGAGTACGCATTCGGTCTTCATTTGTGCGTACGAAAACGTTTTGGTTATTCATGCCTTCCGGTACCAGATTGGGGGCTTTTTTTTTCTAGCCACAAATAAGTGTTCCATGTGGACTAGTTGTTATTTCAAGTGACGTACTCCCATCTGACTGAGTCCAGTGAAGGTTTGACTTCACTTCTGTGTTTGGGTTACCAAAAATGGATACGATCAAGTTTTTGGTTTGAGTACTTTAGTTGTGTAATTGTTTCTGACCATTATTTTGATCAATACGGTTTCATATTTTTGGTTGTTGGTATCTTTAATGGATGAATATTCACCGGAACCGAAGTCGAGTTCTCGTTTAAAGTTGCTGACATATGCATGATAGAAGGAGATTTTTTGAAGCAGGGCATGCTTCACTTTTTGTTACTGTTGTGCTTTTGGTGAGTAAGAATATCATCCTTCTCATGTTGAGTGTCCAACCGTTCCCAGCCTACGTTCCGTCAAATTTTCGGGTTGCAATAAGCATAACTTGAGTTGTATTGGTCAGAAATTTAACGTGCCCTAATTGTTGACTGTCTTCTCCATCATATATGATCAGGATCGGAATATCATTTGTGAGAGACTTTCAGAGGAATAGCTGTATTGGAGTGACTCACTTGTGCATTTCTCTTCTCGACTTTTCTGTCACAGGATTTTTTGGATACGCAAAATTCTTTACATCAGGCTCGAATGGAAGATATCACACTGTTGGAAGAAAATATGAATCTGGTAAACAATCGGACTGTTTGGAAAGCTGTTGCTTGTTGATTGCCAGTTAACTGCCCGATTATCAACCACGCTCTGGTCATTTTTGATTGTTGGGAATAGTAGTAGAGTATTCATCAAATGAGATGCACTCATCATTGCAATGAAGTTTCCAGGCAGAAGTTTGAGCTGCCAGCCCCAGACTGTCATATCCGTACGCACTGATGATTTCACTTCGTTTGGTAGCGAAATGTTTGCAGTCTAAATGCCGAACGAATACCTAATATCCTAATCTGTTTTCCATCCACGTGTACCTTTCCCAGGCCTCCGGGGCTAATCTGACCTTCGGCGAGGAGTTAGTTCCATCTGCAATGGATCTGCTACTGGACGAGAATGCGTTCTCCGCAACATACAGACATCAGGCGGAACAGGTTGTGGAACAGGTTCCCAGTCCGACGACTTTGTCCGTGGATAAACTGACGGAACCCAAAGCCAAATGGCCTAGAACAGAGGCGGCATGTAGTAGTATGTAAGTTCAGTGTGATCCGAATTGTCTGTAGTAGGTGCTACACACGTTGAGTAGCGTGTGAACTCTGATACCTGCCTTCCAAAACGTATTTATTGTTCTTAGACCTACGATTAGTTGTCCGATGCACTTCCATCACTTGCCTCACATAGAGGGGCCTTTCATCGCCATCACCACCGACATTTACTTTGCTTGCACACTTATGGCAACATGGAATAAACCTGTCTGTGCGATTTGTGACGGAGCAACTGCATTAGGCAATGAGTATTTGTTTCCTGAGTGGAACAGACAACGAACACTGCCATGGGCACAAACACATTGATGTTTCAGAATCAAAATAAAGGACTTGAAGAAACACTAAGATAGTTAACAAGAGCAAAGCTTCGGATGGTGAGATTTTTGAAAACCATTCGCTGTGTTCGTCATTTCTGTGTGTGAGATAGAAATGAACCACTAGGAATGTCGGATGGAATAGCATAAAGAAAACAAAGTTGGAAAAGAAAAGTAGTATGTTTATTAAAAAACGGCGATCGGAAGTCTGTATACACCAACCATCCCTTCTTTCACATGGTTGACCACATTCGTGCAGGTTGGCTCAAGTTGACTATAAACAGTTGAACAGTTACAGAATGATCTGACCATTGTGGTAGTCTGTACGATGTGTTAGCTGCTCTTTATTTTTAGGTTGGTAATTTTTTTGCATCCAAGTCCCTCATTCGCCTTCGCATCGACTGTGTAACCGTACGACACGTAAATTGAGGATGAAATTATGTGAATATGGCAAACCTCCTTTGTTGATTGCAATTCAAACCGTGACCGCTTGGGGACAACGACTATTTGGTTATTGATGCACGTAACATACTTCGATGATGAGACATCAGCTACGGTTCCTGATGAGTTGATGCAGTTGATTCGGATTGTCCTAACTCGTAGGTGAACTGAACTGATTCTTTTCGACTACGCTTGGGCACCCCAGATGCTCTTATCTGTTCACAGTTATATGATCAACATTCATGACCCACTTAGGGCGATCGTCTATGCGGTGCTGTATGATACTGTTCATCGGTCTTCTTTAACAGTGTTTAGACTGCTTATCGTGTACATGTTTACAGTAAATGAAGTATCATTTACGGTTTGTTTCACGAACCAGTGCGTTACGCTACTGTTTTGCCACGGTAGACACGATCACTTTAGTTGTTGTCTATAATCATCTGGTTTGGTTTTAGTCTAGTATACCACCAATTCTCTCTGTGATGACCTAGGAGTGCATGTGCAGACAGGCGACGAGAGAGACGTCCGATTTATCGTGTGTGTCTCCTTGTTATGCCTCAAGAACCATGCCATTCACCTTAAATGTCTGAGAGATGAAAAAGCTTGTTTTGTTGGAATATTCCTATCTCTTTCCTCATGCTGGACGGTTTCTGCTTGGGTGCCTTTTGTCTTGTTTCACCCCGAATCGTTTTTAGTGTGCACCCACAGGCAGAACTGTGTACGTTTACGGACGTTCATGAACAGATGACGGAAAGAGCACCTGAACTTATGGAACAATCGAAAGTTCAACACTCTACCAAGTTAGTCACTACCGTTTTTAAGTTTGCCCATGATTTCCTCTTTACACGTGCTTTAGGGCTTCAGTATAGAGATGTTCCTATTTGTGGGCGCATGCACTTGCCCAAAGTGAATTCGTAGCTCGTACATTATTGTCCACTTTTGTTGGAGCGTTGCAACAGGCTGTTGCTTGGTCGGATGGGATGAACGAAGAATTATTCCCTCATTGATTATTTAGCTCGTTTTCAGGATGGCTGATTGACATCTAACCATCCTGCAGCTCTCGAAAGCTGCGAGTCGCCAGCACTCCTGATGAGAACCGCCTAAAGTAGCCGAGATATAACGCTTTCAGACATTAAAAGTGTCGAACTCTTTGATCTCATTTGTATTGCGTTTTTTATGATTAGTCGTCAGAGAGTTGATGTTTATTTTCCTAAGATTATCTGATGTCAAAAGTGTTGTGACTTTGTAGCGGGTAATTTTTTTCTACCGTTCTTTCTCAAGCTGGTAGAATGACTGAAGTTCGAATAAAATATCGCGTTTAGAAAGAGAACACAAAATCTCTTAATTTAGGTGAGACTTCACAAGTGTGCGAGTCATCATTGCTGTATACTCCATAGTATTCATTCGATTTTCAGGGCTATTCTTGCACACAACTTTTATTGCCTGATGTTAGTTTCACAGTGATCTTTGGAGTACCTTTCACGTAAGCTGTTTCCCAGTGTCTATCGTGTCCACTAGGTCAAACGCGATGTATTCCATTGCAGCACTTCCAATATGGGCATCTGTTTACAACGTCTATTGTTATATGCGACGGCGGTTGAAACCAAGACACTCTTCTGTGCGGTTGGTGATTGGAAATTGAACTGAACTCGCTGTCTGCAACAGTTCGGGCATCCTTCTTTTATATAAGCATGAAAACTAAATCTGGATTCAACTTTTACACCAGATTGTTTGACCGGTTACGGTCGCATGTGTGCTGAGTACCGTCAGTTAATAGCTGGAGCTTGGATCTACCTGTTCTCTGGTTTAAAATAGAAAACACCACTCTATCAGATCTGTGCACTCCAGTTCTCTTGCAGGGTATTAACCGATCCTCGTCGATTAGAGCTCGATTTTGTAGGCCAACCACTCGACTGCTTTTGTTACCAGATGGTTGTGTGATATTGGATTGTGATGTTCCAACTGTGATGTTAGATACAGATTGCCTCCACTATAAACCTGTTCGATTTTTGTTTCAACTCCTAGGCACTTTGAACTACCGCTTGAGCCTGATTCACACGTAGGCGCACCTCAGGTAAGAATTGTTTTTGTTGATAGAGATTTCCCTAAATGTATTACATTCCATTTTCTAGTGAGTAGTTTAAGATTATGTTGGTTTTCAGGCAAACATTCCTGCCGACTCACTTCACTAGGAAGACTCTGTTGTGCTCCATAATGCACTATTTATCCGATAAAAAAAATCTTCTGGAGAGAAAGCAAAGCCTTTCGTTCAAAAGAGTTGTTTATTTTTTGGGTGGGCATGCGAGTACGACAAGATGTAAAAAAACAACATTAGTCTGTCAGAACTGTCGAAAGAGTCGCGCACACATTACTATTACTGAGTTCTCACAAAGTCTATTTCCAACATGCTTTGGTGCCCTTTGAAAGTAAGCTTATCGTCGAATAACCATAGTTCGCAGCTTGTTTTGACGATTGCGTCATTGTCGTGAAATCATGGGAGACGACACGCCCGAATAATGGATATTGCTATCCACATGTCGTTGGGATTAAAAGGTAAAAATGGGAAGCAAACTAATTTTCATAGCACCGTCAGTTATTTTCTACTGGGGACCAACATCATTGCATGTGGACTGGCCTACAATCCGACTGCCCTGGTCTAGGCTAGAGCTATTGCCGATTAGCAGAACAGCGTTGCAAATTACTGTATTATCGGAGCGTATGACTAGATCATGAAGAACCATATTTGGGAGAGGATTGCCTTTTAGAGAATGCCGTTCAGTTTGTACGCTTTTTGTTCTTATTCCGATTGCATCACTGAAGGTGGTTCATGTCCTGTACTCTGAGCATCCAGATCTACTGGCCGTACTGTAGCACATCCCTCACCATCGCCCTATATACGCGACCCTCAAGCCTCAGAGAAATACCTGTGTCATCGGCGAATGCCGCTTTGGCCTTAGAAATAGGGGCCATTTCATTCCCTAGCTTTGCTGACACATATTCCTAGCTACATAATCCGGTCAACAATCTCCATAACTTCATTATCTGACATTAAATCTACGCGATCACAGCCGTCTTGTAGGAACATTTTGCAATTTCAGAATACAACACGCATTCCGAAATGTTTGGGGGAACGCGAAATAGCGTATAACAGTGTCCGTGCTGCTTGGGAATTATGAAACAACACTTTGTCGTCAGCGTAATCAGTTTTTCACCAGGTAGGAGAACTGCACTCATTTTATTATGTCTTGGCAAATGGACAACCTTGACATGCATCGCTGTTCTTACTGAAGTTGGCAGACAGTTCATCATAGACACTAACCTGGACTAAAGCAGAGAGCTAAGGTGTGAACGTTATGTTCGCACACTTCGGCACTTTCTTGCGTTCTTGAGACTCCAAATGAGGCAAACACATCTTTGTAGTCGAAAAATACGGCAGTCATTTATCTGCGGCATTTATGATGCTGTTCTGGAATTTGGCGAAGAGTAGAAATTTGATTAATACATCCTCATCCAGGACGAAACCCTGCCTCTTCTTCCCTAATGTTTGGCTTCCGAGCTGCAGTGAGTCGATGAAGTCTAATGGGTACCAGAAATTTAGTGATGATTGGGATCACCCTAACCCTCCTGTGATTTTCGCAAAGTTTCTTGATTCCTTTCTTGAATATAGAGATTAGTATCGAGTGGCCCTAGCACGGAGTGATGTTCTCCATTGTCCACACAAGTCGAGTAAAAGCATCTGCTAACGCCTCTTCACTTTCTCTGAAAAATGCCGACTCGAGATCCTCTGGGCCAACAGCCCTGTTACGTTTGATAGCCGAAGTACAGTTGCGGGATTTAGTTTTGGTGGATAGTTCTAACTTTTACAAAGCATGGTACCGAGTTGCAAATTTGTGGAGGTGACACATTGGAAGTAGGATGATAGCTATGTTGGTCTCCAAAATGTCAAGCCCTACAGTCTTGTCATCTGGGCTTATTGTGGATGGGTGTGCGTTCCGCCTGCCGCTTCGTTGATAGCTGAACTAACAGACGGATGCTTTGTACCGGTAGCGCGGATAAGCTTGAAGAGTGTGCCAGTGTACCCTGAATGAAAAGCAGTTTCCATCTTGTTAACTTTTTCTTTGCCAACCAGTCCTCATGAATAGCGACTACGCAGTGCATCAGATTCCTTCAGATATGCCTCTTGAACCTGTTAGATGAACTGCCCTAAGGAATGTTCTGCATGGCGTTTAACAGTTGTAAGCACTTATCTGGGATCTAGTGTTTGTTTAACCCGTTGACCAGGGACTAGTCGAGCACTGTTTCTTATGGTTTGCAGTGGCGTCGACCGCCAAGAGATAATTCGTTTGGGTTCTTATGGATGAACTAACCCTGTAATTTACATCTTATCAGGGCTACTAACCAGGTTGTCTGGGCCCTTTGTGAATCATTTGAACTAACTTGAACTAATTCACTTGCGGACGATGAACTTGGAGCTTTCAATCACGACGTTTCTGACGTTCATTCCTCTCGAAAACGGGTTACTGTAAAGCTCAAGTTGTTGAAACAACAAAGTTTCGAGTCCAAAAAGATGGTGCTAGCCGATTGTCTTCTGAATTGACTGAAGGGGTATCTTCTGACCGACGTTTATCAACTTTCCAATGCTTGCTCCTATCTTCCTGTAATTAATGAATCCTTGCCTCGATTGTGTTCTGTTAAGTACCTGGGGATTACTTTGAGTAGCAACATGACGTGGTCACTTCGTGTTATTGATTTTTTTCCCCAACAAAGTTCGGAGGCTTTCGCCTTATGTTGGGCGCTTAACTTATCTCTCTGTTCCCCAACACTTGGTTAGTAGATTTATTGAGGCATATGTGCTCCCCTGCTAAATGTATTGTTCACCTGTTGGTTACCTTGATTTGTTATCGTGGGACTTTGTACTTTTTGCCACATTCCGTTGCAGTCGTATTTCTCATACATAATTGGTTGATTTTAATGTTTCATCATTTCACAATGTGCGAAACGTTTTCAGCGAAAATCCTATCTATCGTAACCTACGCCGTTTTTGGAGATCTCTGTAAATGCATTTCTACATCGTCCACTAGATCCCTGTACAGGCATTTATATACACCTACTCGGTTCTACTGTTCTCCTGTTGTATCTTATTTTGCTTGATTTCCTCACAAACCCGACCCCTTGATCGAAATCCGCTCGATTACCACATTCCTGAGGAAGGCCACCCGAGGTGGTAGAAACGTAGACTATTACAACCTTCTCATAACGTTGTGTTATTCTCCATTCATTTACCAACCCCTTGATCTTTCAGTTAATCACTACACTGAATCAACAAACCTTTCCACAAATTTTAGCAACTGCGACAGTTTCCGTTAACTTTTTACATGATTATACTGTGACTATACTTATTATTGTGTGATCCGGACACATAATCGATTGTCCTCCACTTGTTGAAGAGTTAAGAATGTAGAAGCTGAAAATTCACCTCTCGGGGTCCATAAGGCATTTTACTGACTTGACTTGACCTGATCGTGCTGAACAGATTAAATGGTTGGGCATGTTTTTTGTTTCCTCAGAGTGTATTGTTACAAAATTGGGTTGGCACTAACCCTGTCTGTATATCGCTTCAGCTACCTAGATAGTATCATATCATCAGCGTGTAATATCGCTGACGGAGTGTCCATTAAAATAACGAACACGCACATGCTTGACTTTAGGCTTCAGGCACTTACCACACTTTCAGTCATTATATTCAATCGCAGATGATCTTGATAGAATGCGTGTTGAGAGATGTTGAATCGCCCAGAATGATTACTTTTAATGTGAGCAGTTGACACTGGCTGTACGTCTTTATCTGCTCTATTCATTCTGTCACTTAACTGCATTCGTTTTGTTTTAATACACAATGCTATCTTCCATTGTTTGCGAACGTGTACGCTGGTATACAATTTCTAATTGGCTCGTTGGCATTTTCACTTCAATTTTCTTTCTAGTCAGCTGTCGATCAACTCATCCAACAAGACTCCGAACATCTAGGTCAGCCAATTATCAGATCGACTGATGTGGCTCCGCAACCTGAGTTGGCCAATGAGTCGCGTTCCGTACAGGAACCAATTCTGTGAGTTCCCGCTACTTTGTTTCACCTTATTGTCTATTGGGCACTCGTTGTAATTGTGCACTTAGATTTCTCAGGCTACATGCCGGTTCAAGCCTGTGCGCTTGTCTTTTGTCCTCAGTGAGCATTATAGGTACCCATCGCCTTTAATTTTCACCTAACGTCATGAGCTGTGGTTCATCAGCCAGTAAACTTATTGATTTCCGTAAATTGTTCGTTTGAACATAGAACCAGATCCAATTTTTTCGTTTGGTTACCAAGTCAATCAGAAATACCTCTCATCACGACAAGATGGACAACCGATACTAACGTCTTCTCTGCTGACAGCTTTTTCGATCGCTGGGCCATTCTTTTTCTTTGTTTTTGTTATTGACTCAGAGCTCTTTCGGACTGCACGTGAGATGTTCGACCCTTCCCATACTACTACGATTTGCTGATTAGATCATACATCCAGTGGTCAATCGTTGCATCATATCAAATTGAACGGGTAGTTGAAGTAAAGCTCATCACAGTGTGTCTGAACCAGAAAATTCAAGGCATTTGAATTGTGGAAGTGTTGAGTATAGAAAAAGGTTATTGAACGTGCTTTCTAGATTGGAAATTGGAAATAAACCGGTTGCCAGGGTACAACAACAAAGCAATCATCTCGGGTCTTTCTACAAACAGGATGGTTTAAATTATCCGTCAGTGTTACCTCAACATGCATTTTGGGATTTAAAACATTGAATCCCTTTTAAGCGTCTAGATGAGGGCAATTCAGATTACTATATGAGTTTATTTCACACGCCTTCATCAGCGATACACGTGTCGCTACTGCAGAACCATTTCCTAAGTGTAATACCAAGCTGCGGCTTGACTTGGAATGGCAGCAATCAACGTTCCAAAACCTACTGCAGCAACTTCTTCCTTAGCTCATAGATTAAGTTACTTGTGACTAATCGGTAATTGTCCCACGATGTTTTAAAATCAATGCTTCTGACAAGCCTTGACAAAGGCGAAACCTCAAATCGGTGTTCCTTCTAACGGGGCTGACTAAAAAGTCTGTGGGAATGCAATAGCTGCGATCATTTCTGAATGTCGCGCAATTAGCATAAAAGGAAAATGCCTTACAACTCACCGGTTTAAATTGTGTGAATTGTGAGTGCTTGTCCTGACCATGAACGTCGATTTGATACTGATCGTATGGCCTGCGACTGATAACCGTTTTGTACTGGAGAACGCATCAGTTCGTGTTTGTTGTCGCGCTGCTACATCTCTCAATCATTTATATAAATGTTCCTTGACTCTACTTCCGAGTGTTTTCTTGTCTGCCAGAGAATTATGAGAAAATCGATAGCTACTTTGAGGTATAGAGCATAGGCGCCGGTTGTTTGTCAGAGAATGTAAGCAACCGAGTAATTTGTGAGAGTGCAATTGGTCTCGCTGTTTTGCTGTCTGAAACGCTCTCATTATGCGATGTGATGTATAAGTCTTTCAGCCAGTGAACACGTCGAGATTGACCAAGTGCACTTATGAATGGTTCTAGTCAGTTGGCCAGATTTTCATTTGTTTCTCGACCATAGACACAACTCGATCACATAGCAGTCAGTTACAAGTGGCGCCACTTTGTTAAAGACTGTCGTGCCGTTTACAGCAACCACCTGGACTCGAACCATGCTGTTGTGTGTGCCCGCTTTGTTTTACCATTTGCCTAGAGGACATACGCTGGTGAATGCAAAACACTCAACTGACATTCGAGCGAGGATAGTTTGAAGAACGCTTACCAGGAGGCGTTGGTGAATAAGCTGCCCAGTTCGAATGAGAGAAGATACCCTGACGAACACCTGGAACAAATCGACACAGTCATGAAAACATGCTATAAAGTGGTATGTTCCGAAGTAGTTGTTCACTTGCGACAGAACTGGATTTCCATCACGTCGATAGACCTTATGAACGAGCGTCGCTTGATCCCACCTAGTTCTGAATATGATGACGACCGTCGAGAACGTAAACGCGAGCTGACTGAAAGTTTGCACGAAAGACCTTGAGTACCTTTTAGTCGAGCAGTCGAAAGAAATGAAGAGCCATCTTTTCTGAGAGTAGCAGAAGACTTTTTCCCCTGGTTATTTGTACTGGCCGCCGAGTCGATAAAATTGAGACCATGTATAGAAACGATGGTTTACTTATCATCACTCATTTGCGCCGACTTAACAGGTGGGTTGAACATTTTGAAGAGTGGTTCAGCTGTCGTCAACCAGACCATGTGGATGACGGGACCCGAATAGTTAGTTATTGTGTTGCGGACGATCATCCTTTGGAAGCACAAGTAGCCATGGAGCTTAAGTTTTTGAACCGTAACAATACTGCTGGTCCAGACCTCCTCCCTCCTGTTTTCAAGGATGACGAGATGAGGTTGATATGAGAACTGACGAAACTCCGCCAGGCGATTTTGGAAACTGAAGAGGTGTCTATCAACAGTCATTCCCGTTTTCAAAAAGAGGGCCTGAAGTCTATGTGACAACCATAGGGGCATCAGTCTAGTGTCTGTTTTGTCTAAGTTACCCACTGGCCTTATTTTACATGGGTTCATTAGACCCATATAAAGTCAGACATGCGGTGAACAGGCAGTATTCCGATCCGGTCGAGGGTGCGTTGACCACATTTTTACCTTTAGACCTGAAGGCTGTTTTCGATTCAGTAGCTCGGGATGTTCTCTGTAACTGTCTTCTTCGCAAGGGAGTACCAGGGAAGTACGTGAATTTGTTAAAATCACTGTATGCTCAGTCTGCAAGCAGGGTGGGAGTTTTTGTGCAACTTTTTCGATCATTAATCACTTCTGGTAATGTACGTCAAAAGTGTCCGATTTCCTCCTTCTTGCTCATTCTAAAGAGTGCGCTCGGTGAGTCTAATGTGCTTGATATTGAGCTTCCTTCGTGCGCTCAGTTGATCGATCTGGAGTATGCGGATGACATTGTGTTACTTAGCCCCTCTGCCGAAGACATGCAGACCATACTGGACAGGGTGAGTGAGCGAGCTGGTTTGCATGGAATTCGCTTCGCGCCTTCAAAGTGCAGTGTTTTTTCAAGACTTGTGCGGTCTCACTCCTACTTTCTTTATTGCAGGTAGTCCGCTTGAGACTGTGGACATTTTCACCTACTTAAGTAGCACTATCTCGTCAGTTTTTGATATTGCTGATGAGATATCAGCGAGGATAGCAAAAGCATGAGTTGTCTTTGCCGAATTGTGTGATCTCTGGCGTCGAGAAGACGTTAGGTTGTTGCTGAAAGGAAGAGTATATAATGCTTGTATACGTTCGCTCTCGTTGTGTGGTTCGGAAACATGGCCTGTTTGCAAGGAAGATGTCAATAAGCTTGCTGTGTTTGACCATCGCCAAGTAACCCACATTAAGTGGACTGACCGCGTGAATAGTGTGACAGTTCGCCGGTGCGTATTCGGGAACGCTCGGGATGTGCGATCAATTGATCAATTAATCACGGTACACAGCTTGCGATTGTTGGGTAACGTACTCCTCATGCCGGCTGAGCGTTTACTCTACCTAGCCTTATATACTGAGACCACCAACATTTGGGTGAAACCACATGGTGGTCAAGCAATAACGTGGTCACGTAATATAATGACCCTGACTGCTCCACTGAGCTGAGTGGGTAGGTGTCACCTAAGTGGCTTGGGTCCTCGTGATCACTACAATCGCTGGTTAGAAACACCATCCGAGACGGCTGCGTGCAATAGTCAGTAGCATACTTGCAATTATACCATTTATCGTCGTTGCACCCAGTCGTCTTTTATTTTTATCATTGTCATCATTATTGCTATTGTTACTATCATTGCTCTAACTTTTTCAGCAACATTCATTGTTCTTGGATTTACCACGTCGCTGTTGAGATGAGTGACAGCCCGAGCTCTAGTACTTTCTTTTCAGCTTCATGTCTGTTTTGATAATGGTGATGTTAATGAGGGGGCTGTTTATCAGTTCACTTTCTCAACAACGCACTGCAGAGAGCCTGCCCGTCGCGACGTTCATACCTTGGTTCATGAAGCCACTAATGAATCCACTCAGACAAGTTGTCTGATGTCCAGTGAGACTGGACCTTGATGTGACATAACTCGATGACTTATTTTCTGAACTGGACGGTATGATGACCACACCGACAGCGTCACTCATGCTGGACTGGCAAATAGTTAGAGGTTCGGCAAATCACAGTCTTGCAGTTTGTGAAGCAGAAGGGGATGACATCTTTTCCCGGAAATAGTACAATTTCTGGCACACTGCCACCCACCCGCTGCGTTGCGATACAGTCTTTTGAGCCAAAGGCTTTAGTTGAGTATCGTAGTCGCTCTGTTGTCTAGGTCTGGACCTCTTGGTCCTATCTCAGCGCACATACAACTGTTGAGTAGTCGCTACCATTCGAAGGGAAACCAAACTCAGAACATGTGACAGAAAGCAAATCTCACTTTTATTGAGTTTCTGTCGGTTATTTTATGGACAGAATACATCAGTAAAATGGAGGATTACAATTAGTGCCGACGCCTTGGTTTTCCTCTTGGTCAACATGGCTCCGCTCGTTTGTTTTGGTGCGTGACGCACTTACTCCGATACTCTTTATACCGAAATCCGATGCTAAGGCAGCGTGCCTTCCTGGTTGGTCACTGCGTTAACATGTCAGTTTGCTCGTGTTATCGACACTGATTGACCGTAGCCTTCTGCGGTTGACTTCGTATCGATGCATTTGTCCAGTCCAATCTCTTTACAACAACCATGAATACCCACAACACTGGCTATTCCGTACTTCAGCGGCCGTCTCGCAGTATAAGTCGCCACACCCTGTGTGCTGCATACGATGGGGTGGGTAGGCGAAAACATGCTACTGCTGTCCTCTCTATCACATTTAACTCTCAGACCCCTCTCGACCCCCTCATTTCTGGTAATGATTCGACAGCATACACGGCAGATAACCGTTGTAACACTGTCCCGGCAAGCCCACTTCTTACTACCCAGTCTCCGGCCTTCGTGTCTTACTTAGGTGTGAAAGGAAGATTGTTGTAGACGTTTTCGGCGCTCACACTCTAAAACAGGTAGGACAACCTGCCGTTCTCTCATGGACGTTAAACCTGTTCAATGTCGGTGTCTGCTACATTTCAGAGAATCGAACCTAGGATGATAGTCAGCTTATCGAACTGACGGCACTCGCACTGTCTGCTCGATACTTCAGAAAACTCCATGACTACCACTACGCGATAGGTTGGAACGAATATAGTTCTGGATGGGACGGCCACAGCCACATCGGCAACAACAGACTCTATGCTGTCTGCGTGACAAGCTAGATCAAGGCCAACACTTCAGAAATCTTTCCACTTTGTATGCTTATGCTCCCCTTGACGGTAGTGACATCGGTGTTAAGAATGTCTTTTACTCGGATCTGGCCGTTCCCCGCATTTTGACACATGGTTCTGATATAGACATTTTGGCCGGAGGTATGAAGGCTCGAGTCAGCCGCCTTCGTGAAGCTGAGTCTGATTTAGATGGCAGGTTTGGAATAGCATCATATCACGGGGATAATGGGAGGGAGAGGCAACTGTTGCAGCTGAGCGCTGAGCATAAACTATTTTTGGTCAGCACTAGTTTTAGACATCGTGCGCGTCACTGGTATATCTGAAGCCCTCCTCCGAATTAGACTTGGTCCAAAATAAACCACACAGATAGTTATAGATAACGGTATTTCATTCTGAACCGTGGTTCTTATTAAAGCATATACATGGATTCAGATCATGCGTTGGTACGTTGTCGTCTTGTTCTCACTGTTCCTGGGTGACGACCCCCCCGATAGCGGCGGCTGACTGTTGTGAAACTTGCCATGCGGTCAGTAAAGCATAAATACCAAGCCGACCCAGAAAACAGTCTTAGCAATTCTCTCCTTGAAGATCCTAATGGCGGCTGGACGCAAATATCACAGGCCATTCATAAAGCAGGCATTGCAGCATGCGGCACGGTGTTGCGTGGGTTAAACAAACATTGGATCGCAGATAACGTCATGTAGTTGTTAGATGTCTCGTATCTGATGACAAGCTGATTTTTCATGCTCCCATATAGTTGTCTCAGTTGGTTTCTATATTCTCTACCTAAGTAACACCGCTGTTCTTTTGCGTGTTTGCTGATATTGGTGCATGAGACTGACAAAATCAAGGTTGCCCACATCATTTTGTAAAGTGGACCGTGGCAATCTGATTTGTGCACATTCCCGCTCGCATTGAATCTACACCTTCATTTAGTGATTCCTTTACGGTAACAGATTGAATTTTAGTGAGAGGCACTTTCTGGGCAACTTCTACAGAAGCATTCTACTAGAGAACGAGGAATGTTTTTCGGAATTGTCTTCTTCATCAACTGTTATTTTCCAACTTGTTGTCTCAATATAAGTTCATGAGGACGGCAAAATAGCGAACAAGATGTGTTTTTTTATCATCAAGTTGATTACAACACAATAAGTACGAAAAACAGTAGCGATTGCCAATAAATCGATAAAACATGGTGTGATTTCGAATGCTGTTCGGTGCCGAGGCCATTAGTATCCGATTGTGCAACCCTGACCTCTACGCTGAGAGGTTCGTACAGTCACTTAATCTCCCCTGACCTACAGTCAATCAAGCCCACGATTTGGAACAGTTATTGCGTAACTGATACCGAACAAGCCGTCCATAACCTCTATTGACCGTTTTCCTGGTTCACCCTAGTTACTGTTTTCGTATATATTGTGCTGCAATTAGCCTGATGATCAATCACAGAATGTGGTTGAACGTTCACATGTGATATTTCGGTCGTGTCTAATGTATGGTCAGTGGCGCAGTGGCAAACAGGGCCGTCTCATGAAAAGCGTGACCGGAGTTCTAGTCTTGGCCGTGGCAAGGCCGTGCACTACTGACGAGCTGTAACGAGAGCGAAGCTCGAGTCTAGTGCTTCTGTTGTTCGAAAAGAACCGACTGGAAAGTCTATGGCAGTGCGACAGCTTGGGTCAATTGTGGGTGATGTTCAATTTGTATGATAACAAGTCTTGTTCACTATTTTGTCGTTCTCATGACTTCAATGGATATTTTCGAATGAATACAGATTTCGTTGCAAGGCGACCAGCAACAAATGTGGATAATTAACACGTGTGATTACAATCCATGTGTTCAGCGAATCATCATCGACCTCATCTTAAAAACAGCACTGTTTTAATGGTTCGGGCTGATACTTAAGGTGTCATACAGCCGTAACGAACTAAAACAATCCCCAGGCACTAGAAATGAAGGGGAGGGTCGAACACCTGACTACTAAAACACAACCACGTCTATACTCAAACATCATCATAGACAACAATACATCAGTGGTTCACACTGATGCTTAACTGCCACACAACCATGAAGAAGAATAAAAAGCAAACTCTGTATAGGAAGAGAAAAGACAAGAAAGGGAAAGGGGAGGGGACCTAGTCACTAAAAATAGCTACGTCTACATTCAAACATACAACATCAAGGCGCCTACGCCTTGCAAACAAACAACCGAGTTGTAAGTGAAAGTAACGTGTCATCAGCAAGACAGCTTCCTCACGGCTTTAACTGTCCCGCGTCATTAAGTGCACTCGCTTCACAGACAACATTCACGCCACTGTGCTCGGTTAGCCGCCATCTCACTTAAAGTTTCAAGCCATCAACTCTGTGAGTCGCGAGGGCTCCAGCCAGGGAGACGAACCCGATCTACAGTGCCCAAGCCCTTCGTGAACGATTTCATTTGTCTACGCCAGATCATCATCTGTCCACCTCGCACCTTACGCCAGTCGGTCGAAGCGTCGACAAACAGTGCTCGGTGTGGTAGACGATTAGCTGGCATCCTTAGTACATGGCCTAACCATCTAAGTCTGTGCAGATGTAGTGGTTGAATAAAAAAAACTCGTTTGACAATCAGTGCCAAACACCCACTTCCTAACTGTAAACAGATAACCGAACTGTAAATGAAAGTAGAGCAAGACAATTTTCTTATGGCTTTCAGTACCACACGTTACCAACTGCACTAACAGCAAACTCCATCAGACAACGTCAACAACCACTTCATTCTGCCCAGTTAGTCGCAATCCTTCTTTATACTGCTCAGTCGCCATATGCATATGTCAGGGTGGTCTCAGTTTGCAAGATGAGCTCAATCTACAGTGGTCAACCCTTTGATGCACAACTTCATTTGTGTGCCAGGTCCTCAGTTGTCTAACTCGCACCTTACGATGGTAAAAGACCTCTTGTGTACGTGTTCATCAATCAGGTTAGAGGAGCAGATCGTTTGACAGTGCAGCACGCAGTGACCTTCTTTATCTTTCCCGTTTACTGTTAGGAAAATATGATAGCCAAAACCATTGCAGTATCAAAACACCTCGAAAGCCGAAGCGATCGCTACTGGATTACATCATCACGTACCGTGTTGTCTTAGGAACATCAACCAACTCTCTTACATCCTTTTACCATGCTGCCTTATCGATCACGACACCGGCACTGAGCTAATGTTTACAGACGGTCCAAATGAGTTTACTGATGGATTGACTTAAATTGATTGTTTTTTTCCTTTCAATCAGAAGGCTTTTGTCACCCTTTCGAGTGTATTAGCTTGAAATTGAATTACGTGGAACAAAATCTACGGCAGCTTCTTTCCACTGTGTGGAGATTTTGAATCGACTATTGCTGGAAACCGATATCTCGATGTGCATAATGCATATTGTTGATTTGCAACCGATATGTTATTTATTCACGCTTAACAGTAAAATCACGATACCTCGGACGGTGAATTTCAAAAGACGGTGCCAGAGAAACTGTCATTGATGATTGAAACAGCCCGTATTTACCTAGGTTTCGTTGCAGCAAGCCGCAGTCATAAGCTACCCTTCTGAAGGAAAACATGAATGGTCTCTCTCTCACACACTCGAAATATGGCACTGGTTGACACCTCGCACTTCCCCTCATTGTGACATGCATGCGACGGCCATCGAAACGGTGTCTTGTTCAGCCGTTTAGCCCATTATCTTACAGATGTTATGGGATAAATAGTCAGGTTAAAGCACCATAGCGTTTAATACAGTCGTGGATACAACGTCGTGCTAGAGATGCTCTTCTTGTTGACGATGTAGTGAAGGTCAATTACGTTTCGGGTGGTCATTTTCTTGGAAAACTTCTCACGTATGAAAACGTGCACAATCTCACGTTCGTGTTCTATCCCACGTATGACATGTGCGACTGATTCATCACCGTTTTTCCACAGCCCAACACATCCAAGTCATCTGAGACATGACCACCACCCCAGGGACACCAAACCCGATGCTAAAGCTAAACACTGTCAGGATTCTCACCCACCCTGTCTCTCACTGTCCGAAATCGGGATCGCTATTCTGACAAAAAAAACAAAGACTCATTCACTAGAATAAACGTGTATGCAAATCCGTGCATGCATGATCAAACGCGTGTCATAGCGCATGGACAAAACCGCAACTATGATTCAGTTCAGTGTAAATGCGTCTGAAATCGGGTGCACATGCAGACCAGTTTTGTCTTATCGGTTGACTAACCCGTTCGTTTGATTACGTATAGTCAACAGCAGTTCAAATTCAAGTGGAGGATTCGACTGAAATCGATGTACAGGCAGTTGGCTGGTTGGTTGACTGGCCTGATTTGGCCGATAAGCGGAAACAATTCTTGTTGGAATGTGACAAGTGGCTATTTCAGTTTTCCAGTCGATGTGATGCGCACCCATAGCCTATCACTCAGACGAATGTTCACTAAGTTAATCATGGTCATCACGGCAGCTCGTTACTCGTACCGTGTCTCACAAGATGAGGTTTTTCAACTCTGAGCAAAATTGTTTTACTCAGAGGCTTGTAGGCGTGGTGTAACATCACACGAGGAGTACAGGAAACTACGTACGTGTGGACAAAACATTGACTGACAGAATATGTAAAGAAAATTTTGAGGACTGTGTGTAGCACTAGTTGCCATGTTCCGATGAGAGTTGTCATTGTTTGTGGACAGTACACACTTGGGTTTGATGTTCGAAAATCACTCTAGCTTCGTGGTATATGTTTGGCAGGTGATTGCGTTTCACTAAGATCTATCTGCCGCTCCTACTAAACAGTGATAGGACATGGCAGTAGGTCATGCTGTTTACGGTACTGTCCAACATGACCAGCTCACTCTTTCGGTTCACGTTAATAGTTTCTACTTACAAGTGAATCATGCACCATCAGCAGACGCTACCGACGATACCTCTTAAGTACATCTCCTGACACATACATCACAGCCTCCTTCGTACACCATAAGAGTCCAGAACGATCGGTACACTCCATCAAACCACTATGCTTTTACACGGTCAAAGTAGATCACCCCTATAGTTCGAGTCTACGGACGTCTTCTGAACCGTTCAAATCCGTGAAGCTTGCGTAAAGCTTGAGTGAAACATAGCAGCCATCTTCCAGACGATAGCTTACACAGTCACTCGGCTGACACCAGCTAGTAATGTAAATCCTTCATCATTTCCTGCTGTTCGAATTCTCCACCCGTCTTCATAGGACTAGAACGACCATTACTATTAGTATTAATACCCATTAGTATTCTTCGAACTCGAATCAACATCAAGCATGGACTTATAGATTTGACAATATTATGCAAACCTGGTCAGTTTATCATCTACTCAGGTCCCGAAGCTAGTCGTCACTGCCCTTCACTCAATACGCATTGCGCGAACACTGAAATAAGAATCGTAAGAAGTAAACGGGTCACTCAGTACAACCCAATATGAGGGTAATCGTATACTTAATGGTCAGTGTGATGACTTGTCTTGATTACATCAAACCAGATTATGAATATCAAGGTGAAAGTAGTGTGGGACACTTTCACACACTAATACGGTCAAAGTACGACTTCTTAGGTTCCCACGTCACTCGCCAGAGGTCCCCATCGCCCACGTGGGAAAAAACACTATAGAACAGTCAAGTGGTCACTCTGATAGAAGTTTCACCGGTTAATCAAAGAGCTGTCGTCGGAAGACAAAAAGGTTAATCATTCACTCGCATGTACACGGCAAACGCCATCTTAGGGACAGCCTACCGGACAGTTGTATTTCGTTAGTATGGTTCATTTTTGTTTGAGGCAATAAATGTAGAAAGTCCATTGTATGTGGCAGGTTGAGTAACATGCCCTAACGAGATTGGTAATCAGAAAGCCAACACAAGATGGGAATCATCTGATCACCATAAACATCAGTACGGCAATTTTATAGATTGACCTCTGCAAAGAAAACTGGGTGACGAATGAGAGGGAAAGTGATAATTGGTAGTCAGAAAAAGAAAACTAAGCAGGAGTCGGACTGGACAAACTAACTTGTTCACATACATGGAAGTCATTCATGGGCTAATTAATCTAAGGCATTGTGCTAGGACGTTTGAAAATCATGGGCATTCAACTGTTCCCTGAAAATTTAGGAAGATTCATTGTGGTACGCAATGCGTCTGGTCGGAGTCGTGGAATCGAATACCCTAAGAATAGACATCTTTGTGCACGGACCTCCAATTTGTCAAAACAGGAGGCGTATATGATTCGATTTCAGCGCTGATCGAGCTAGACGACCAGCGGTGAGTAGAATGGTGTCGATAAGAAGCAGGGCGTTGATGTCCTTAAACCTGACTCTAGGAATACTGTCTTCGGGAAAAGACGAAGAGTGGATGTCAGTTAACAGAGACGCAGCCTGATTAGATGAACGTCAAATGAAAACTATGTGTTACAGTGAATTTTGGTTGAACGATGACAGCTAGTTAAAATACGATATATACAACACCCTGTTTTGAATAAGTCATTTCTTGCTGGATGACGTGATGTTCCCACCCACGCTTGATATACGAACTAAAGTTTATAGAGTTATTGTGGACAGTTTCTTCGCTAGTTCATGGCTGCGACGATTGCAGGCACTCTGATCAAAACATCATGGAACGAGAAATGAATTCAAGCAGGTGTCTGTTCGCCCACACGAGAGAGTTTGGTTATTAGGGTGCTGGAAAACAACTCAGTGAAACATCGAGCCAAGTGTACAGAACTATAGAACAGCAATACAGCGATACGAATAGAACAAGGATAGTCAGAATTTACAAAAAGTGACATGGATTGTGTTGAAAGAACATTGTGGTGGCAGAGCCAGACAATGTGCCTGGCAATCGGGAACGAAAGAGTGATGAGGTCAAGAATTGATCGCTGTTCACTAACCCATAGATAGCCGAAACCCACGAGACGCTGAAGCGGGCACACAGTGTTCATTCCTTACCAAAACTCGAAAAGAAGGAAAATATGTTGTCGGTTCCGTGATTTCACAATAAACCTCATCATATTGAAAGTAGTTCAGAGATTCATACTACTTCATAGGGAATACCATCCACGCCTGATCACACTCTCCGCGTTTAGATAAGTGTTTCGGCTAGCCTACTTTGAAAGTAGGCGCCACACTTGAGTTTCGCTTTGTTCGCGTTCATCTTCGTCCGGACTGGAATTCACACTTCGGCCCTCGTGCGTATGAAACTAGCATGTTAACTGTAACCTCGAGAAAGGCATGAACGAATAATCATATCCAGACGCCCAATCACAACTGTTCATGAGTAGTGTTCAGTATGCCCGAACATTTCGAAAACAGAATGGACTGAATTCATGTTTGATCTCTCACTTGCGAGAACTTTTTTTAAACCCAGATTACGGGCTTTATTCTCAGATCTACAAAGTTCTGATCTACTTACAATCGTTTAAAATTGATTGTTTATTTTTTCAAATAGCAGTGCTTTTGAGAACTACTTTAATGTGCAAATTAACCCAGATCTGATTTCGTGAAAAGACTGGGGTTCAATTGAAGTTCAGCAGGTACTCTAATGCTGTGTATGCTGGGACGACCATTTTACAAAAACAGTATAAGAATCATGTACAGTATTAAGGGCTTTAAAAAAAATATCTAGAGCACCCATAGTGTGGAGTAATCAGTAATCCCTTACGGTCGTCGTAAACCATTCGATTATATCACGTGGACTGGGTTATTCACATATTGTTTACAACTGCATGTAGACAACAGCGGATTTTTCAATCCTGGTGTCTGCGAGGCATGAAAAAGATTAATCATGAGTGTCTAACTGTGTTAGTAGTTAAAAAAGACAGCCTGGTCGTTCTGCGGATGAAACCTAGCGGTTACTCAAAAACTGATGATACAATCCAACAAATCGATGAAAGTGTACAACACTCCGTCACACATGATCATGTGATCAACTGAACCATCGCCTCCTCAGTACTGCCCTCCATCCACAGAACACGTGCATATTAGAAATAAGTTCGAACCGTGTTATGATTCAAATTAATCGCGATAATTAACAACCTACATTAACAATCCCACCAAACAGACGGCATTCATACACGGTATTGATTATCGGCCAAATTAGGCCAGCTAACTGGCTGAATTTCAACTGTTGGTGACTATCCGTAATCAAACGAACGGGTTAGTCAACCGATAAAACAAAACTGGTTTGCATGTGCACCTGATTTCAGACGCATTTACACTGAACTGAATCACAGTTGCAGTTTTGTCCATGCGCTAGCGTTTGATCATGCATGCACGGATTTGCATACACGTTTATTTTAGTGAATGAGTCTTTGTTTTTTTTGTCAGAACAGCGATCCCGATTTCGGACAGTGAGAGACAGGGTGGGTGAGCGTCCTCCCTTCGGACCAGAACGACATGTTGTCCTAACCCTGTATACAGGGTTTGATACCACATAGGCCCTGGAGTAACGGTCACCCGCGGCACATACATTGAATATTTTCTTTCACAAGTGACATCAACTGGGTTCATCCTTTGCCTGAATGGGCTTGTTGAGTCACGTCAACGGTCTATGGGCACACTTACTTCGGATTCCAGTGAACTGGGGCACATCGACGTCATCAACTCGTCTGGAGGTCTTTGTGAACTTTCACTAGCTTTCTTAAACCATAATTGACCGATGGTTTTTAATGAGACAGTGCATCTATTCATCTATCTCTTCAACAATGTGTTTTTAGTCTACGATGACTGGTGATCGTTGACTTTGCAATAAACACAATGTGAGGCTGTGCATGTATTGGTGGGTAAGGGGCATTCTTGCACCAGTTGGATTACACAACTGTAACGGTCGAAATACGCAGTAACCTTCGAAATAAAACTGACTTGAATTTCTTTCGTGCGTGATAAACTAATCCCTTTGGTCACATGACCATGGATTTGTATGATCCCTTCAGCGTTTCGGAGCTGACTTTCTTATTGGTCGTTAATTTTGCACACGCAAAGTTATAAACAGTACTCCAATTGGTGAATTCGTGCATGGTGAATAAAATGAGAATGTGGGGGAGGATTGTGACTGTAACTGTTTGTTCAAATTGGTTTTGTGCTCAGAACCGGGACATCAGATTGGGCAGCTATATTGTCTTTTACTTTGCAACTTGGATAATCAGTGGAGGGTTTAGATTTTCATCATAACAACCTTACCTGGTTTCCACACTCCACCCTTCTTGATTGTACTGTATGTGTCTCGATTTGGCTTAGTCCATCATGGTTACATCTTGCTAAGCAATTTCAGCTTCCAATTGTGTTCTGCTCCACAAAACATTCAAGTCTTGAACTTAAAACCTCCTGTTTAGCGCAAACAGCAAAGTGAATTTGTCCCTCACCACTAGAGAAGAGTTTAGGTCATTTACTGTTTGAAGACTGATGAAGATGGCTGTGGTTATTGTTTGGTGCTTATAGACAGAAAACAATTTTTCATTAGACAGTATCTGTAATTGGGGGGTTTTGATTATCAAAACAGATCTTGTGAAAGCATGTGATGTATTAGTCGCTAGTACTACTTGCTCTCTATTATGTTGAAGCGAGCGCTGTTTCATCCTAACAGTTTTACGACTAGCTATTTATTACATATTTCTCGTGTGTTCCAGGCCGACTAGAACTAGTCCTATAATCTGCCATGAACTACAGGAATCACTTCGTAATCAACTGAACAGTATTCCATTGGTGCAGCTCGATCGGCTTCCATTGATTTCATCACGGCCTCGGCGGTTGCCCAAATCCAGGCTGTTAGTAGACGAAAAGACTCGGTTGACTGTAGCAGAACTCCGTTGGAACATGGAACACGGTGAATTAACAAGCATGCCAGCTAGTGCACGGTTAGCCGAGCCTTCGAGTCGCACGCGGACTCAGTTTCTTCTGTCTCGGTCCGTACCTCGTTTACTTGCTGTCCCAGCCACTTTGGGTACCGCTTTAAGTGCATCACTATGTGAGGTAAGCTTGTAAACCATGATTCACATGGGTTTTTGGGATGTTCGAGAAAGATTAATTGGGATTTCAAGGTCTTGGAAAGTTTGGGAAAACTGAAGAGTGTTCATTAATTTTTCTCGCCCTGTCATTGGAAACGGTTGGAAACGTTTTTCCGATTTTGTTTGCTAAGTAGAAGCCAGTTGTTGTTTTCCTTTTGCAATCGAAGTGCTTCCTAACTGTGTCATTTTGAAATATCGAAAGATTGTCATTAGTTTCAAAATTTGCTATCTAACTGTTACATCTACAATTCCCTAACGGACATGTACTTTTGTGTACTCTATGCTGGTGCACTTCTGGCCGATGCAAGAACGTTCGAAACTGAAAAGCTAGGCGAATTCAGGCCTAAAATAAAACCCAGAGCATTACCTTAACTGATACAAGCTTTTACTATGTGGCAGTTTGATCAACTCACTGGAGAAGATAAATCATACCGAGTCACTGCCTTTGTTGAATCTTAAGCGCTTGAACTTACTCCAATTATCTTTTTCATCAGTTATTCTATTTTTAAGATAGAACTACAGCTAATTTCGGTATGTGCTCCAATAAACGTCCTTATTTAGCGACAGTGGTGGGATCATGAAAAGCTCATCATCATTGATCCGCACTGATGCTTAACTACCATACAGCCATGAAGAAGAAAGTGAATCTATGTTGAAAAAAAAGGAAGACAGAGGACCCAACTAATTTGTTCAGTTATACAACATATGTGAATTTTCATGGTTGGTCCTTTGTTTACAAATGTGATTAAAAACATTGTTTAGTCCACCGGATAGATTTTGTTGTTTATTAGGTGGCTCAATTCTGTTGGCCTATTGAGAACAGACGACCTGTGATGTTTTCATCTCCCGATTGTCACCTGAAGGCTACTGGTTATTTCTCATAGCTACAACACTTCATCAACCCGTCTTCATCAGTGGCGTTTTATTTTTTACTCTGCCAGTTTTGCTTTGCTGTAGCCTATTCGATCAATTTAAACGCAATGTGGGTTCGAGATGCCACGATTAGGTACAGTCGACCTCGTTGTGTAATTGAAAATCCCCGTAGCAATCATGAAAAACACAGTTTCAGCGAACAAACTTCGGTAAATTCTCCTCTTTGGTTGGTGCAATTATATGAAATTAATTGACGGATTCCTTTGTGTTCCTGACCACAGCGAAGTAATGTTAATCATTTGTCCAATCACGTTGTCCCTTCAATATTTTGTTGATCAATAATATTCTAACTGGTCACTTGATTTTATGTAACTGCTCCAGCCAAACAGGAAGATTTGTTGAAAACAGTCTCTGTTGAGACCTTGTTTTCCTTGAATATTGTCTGGGCCAAACGAATAAAAGGCGACAGTCTTCAGTGAGAACACAGTCGTATCATAGAATGGTTTAATACTATGGTACCATTGCGTACTACTCAGCGGCGTCATTGAGTTGTATGGTACGAATGGGAAACAGCGACCCTCGTCCTAATAGTACTGACAATCCTCAGTGTCCAGAAGACTGGAAATTGTGAGCAGCGACAATGAAAAACGTGTATTTCACTTGGATTTATTTTAAAACGGAAAATATAGCTGTACGATTGGTTTTAGATGTAAAGCGATATCGGGCATGCAATATATTCTATACGCTCCGGGGTAAATTCTCCATTGTAGGTGGAAGAAAAAATTCTAAAACTTATGTTCACATCGAACAATTTCATGCCAGAGCAGAACCTACCAACACTAATGCGTCTGCGACCTTAAGATAGGGCTCTCCGAAGGCCGTTTAACACTCCTATAAGCCATAAAAATAGAATGTAACGAAGGAAGCAATTTTAAATGATTCATCAGGCGAAATATATCACAGTTTATATCATAATTTTGCAACGGAATCATTAAGGAGGACCTTACGCCAAGACCTATTGTTAAAGTGGGTACTTGATCACAGTTTGACCCCATTAACCGTTCGTTCTCCGTTTGCACCCGTGATGATTCCCGTGTAAAATTGTGATGTATTTAGCATGATGAATCACTGGAAACGAGCTTGTTCGCTACACGGTACTCCTCATGACTACACTGGCACTTTTTATTCTCATAAGCGCCGAAAAAGTCTCAGCAAACAATAACCTTGAAAGATTGGAAACAATCGTTTCACGATGCGAAAGTGAGGTGGTCCCAGTAATATGGTGATATTAGAGCAGCGGCGAGACGCCGTAATCTCCCATGTGGTAATCATTTTGAGATAAATGGAGTTGAAACTGTTAGTAACTGGTCACGCAGTTGCATGCTGATCGGACATGAAGGTTAGTATAATGGACTCGTGTAGTGCCTCCTACTAGTGATGCCAATTATCTAAATGAGATTGCCAGAAAACCCCCACAATTGATTCCTGCCCCCAAACTTGTGGAACATGGTAACCGATACGCACTCATCACGGCAGAACTCTTTGTTCATTGGGCTGAAATGATCAAAGTTCCTTACTAATGAACGCCACAGTGTGTGGTGAAGCATGTCGTTTCAAACCGTTGCTTACCAACGGCTACATTGATGAGTCAGGAGCCATGGTTTGAAGGCGAAGAGTTCCGAACGCGTGTACAGTAGTTGGGAATCAAAAGTGTGGGTACGCATGAGTATATTGAACCCAACGACTGGACAATTATCGAATGGTTGGTAGCTAACACAGACGACTGGTGTTAGTCTACGGAACATATGTTCAGACATTTCAGTTGATGTATGCTAGATCTCCTCGGTTCCCAGTTGATCCTGTTGTCTCGCAGGTCAGACTTTCGAGTCAGAGGCTCGGGG